>WBNO01003422.1:0-37148 GCA_013400575.1 Peucedramus taeniatus | reverse complement strand
GGATTGTCTCTTCACCATCCTGAGATACCATGACCACAATAAAATTTTTCCTTTGTCCAACTCACTGTTATTTGCCACTGTTATTGGTGACACCTGATATTTAAGAAAAATAATAATGTAGAAAATGTAAATGCCTCACCCAAAAAAGAAAAAGCACCGTGCCAGCTTTTCCAAGGACTTCAGGTGTCATGCACCCATGAGCTATGTAGACATTTTTTCCTTCTGGAAAACATTCAAATGGTGGGTATCATAGAATCATAGAACGATTTGGGTTGGAAGGTACCTTAAAGATCATCTAGTTCCAACTCCCTACCATGTCAGGAATGTAATTTACTCCATCATGTTGCTTAAACCCCACCCAGTCTGACCTTGAACATTTCCAGGGATGAGGCACCCACAACTTTTCTGGGCAAAAAAATATTGTCATTTATTCTGCAAAGTCCTTTTATTCTATATGTTTATATTACAAAGACTGGACATTTCTGTTGCATCGTGATAATTGTTCACCTAAGCAATGTGATTTTGCTTCTCTTTGTTTGTTCATTCTGGTACATATAAAAAAAGCTGAAATGGTTTCTTTCATGTGTAAGTATGAAATAATTTCCCTGACCATTAGCAGAGGAGATTGAATTTTGACTTCTCGGACTAGTCAAGGAAAGAAAACAACAACATATAAACAAGGCAAAAGCTAATTAATCTAAAACTTCATATGAAATCACATACTAAAAGTCTTCTTTTATTCAAGAAATCCAAGAAGATTTAAAAAGAAATATGTTAATACATTTGGATGGAGGATTTAAAGTAAAACTAGTGCATGCTTACTCACTATATTCACATTTATTTTTATATGTACTTCTAGTTCTGGCCTATGACAAACTTATTTAAATTATGGACATAAACTTCCCAACAATTTCTGAAGAGACTAATTGTTGTATCTCTACAAGGCTTCACTGAACTATTCTGGGTTGAAAAGGCTGCCTTAACAGAAGAAACTCCTGGACTGGACATCTTGCAGCCATAGCTGCAAGTCCCACACTTCACACTACATTGTCAGAAGGAAGGAATCATGTGAATGTCTAGAGACAGTAATTGAAAATATCTTATTTTTCCACTGGGATATTTGCTGGAGGTTTTTTTTTTTTCAAGCTTGCCAAAGCAGATCTTATATGTACAGATTTAGTATGGTCAGAATAATGATAAAGGTTAATCCCTATGCCATAAGACGAGCTCATCAAAAATTTGTTAAAACTTCAGTAAGAGAATCTTTGTCAGAACAATGGGGAATGATCTTTTTATAAATGATATAAAAATGTAAATAGCAAAAGAAAATCTTAAAATTGAAAGGTTTTAACACATTATTATGAAATCTTATTTGTATGTTTTTTTGTGTTTTGGGTTGTTTTGGTTTTGGTGTTTTTTTGTTTGTTTGTTTGTTTGTTTGATGGGGTGGAATTTTTTTTTGAAGGACTAGTTTTCATTAGATCCTCAGTAAAAATACAAGGGCAGATTTTCATCTGACTACCCTGGATTTCAAAATAGCAACTTTCAGGATTATTCACCTATTTTTTTTTTTCTACTTTAGGTGTTGTACCACTGTCAAGTCTTGACATAGAAGAAAATAATGTTTGCAGTTCTAAATGAAAACAAGACCATAGAAGCAAGATCAACTTAAAATGCAGCGACCTGTGCTTTCGATGTGTTTGGCATTTTGTTTTGAACTTTTCACTTGGTCCCAGAAAGAACAATTCTTATTTTCCTGATTCCAGATTGAATTTACAGCTCTGGCAGCCAGAAAATAATCTTTGGACTTGTAAATCATTCGCATTTGATCCGGAAGTCACTGAGACAGAACAAATACAGAACCTCACAATGTAATTCATTCAGGGTTACTTTTTGGCACATAATATCTGGCTTGAAAGAGGACATGCAAACAAATGGAAGTTCATTCAAGCATATAAAGACCAGTTTTCCAAGTGAAAACCAGTATCATCTTTGTATTGGTCCTTTGTCCATTTCCAGCTTTATTATGCTTTCAAGGACATTTTGTCCTCACTTGTGTAGCAATTGCTTTGCACTCAATGCAGTTATCAATACACAAAAAATCTATGAAGAAACTTGCATTTAAAGGAAACACATTTACCTGGAATCAATATATTTTGTTCTTTTTGTCAATTAGTCTTATTAAACTTTGTTTATATATTTTAGGGCTAGCAATGCAATCTTTGAAAGACAGCAGAACAGCAAGTAAAGGGAGAAGATGGGAGTAGAGAAATGAAAAAGAAACCATGCTATAGAACAGCTTGCCTCATGCTCATTATTGCTATTCTGTCAAAAAATGTGCAGAGCCCTCTGTCAGTGCATATACCCTTTCCTCTTTGTTCTTTTTAATGATTTCTTAGAGAAGTTACATCTAAGTTCCTTATGTGCATCCTTCACTGATTGTGAATCAGAAGGTATGTGAGGATCCATTCATTTACATCATAATTCTGATGTCAACCTTTCCTGTTACCACAGAAACATAGCCCATGACCATGCTTTGTATTAAAAAGGAAATATATGATACCATCAATGATGACAGCTCCCATGATTTAATCCTTGATTTTTGCCATAAAATCTGACCTTTACTTGATCTTACTGCTTTACTTGCACATTTGATTTTAAGACTGCTGATAGCTTGGCTTCATTTGCTTTCTCAGTCTGCTCTAACACGAATTTATAAGGGCTGGAGTTTCCCAAATGCACGAGTTCTCTGTGGCATTTGTTTGTTAAATAGAATGTCGCATTTTTACCTACCTAGATAAACAGTGTCTCTAATGTCTCTAATGCTCATCATAAATTATCTTGTCTTTCATATCTGAAATATAATCTCTCTGGAATATTTTCTTTATAAGCCATTGTTCTTTTGTCTGCCTGTGCAGCAGTTTCTACATGTCAGACAAAGCACACACAGATCAAGTCCATTCTTAGCTGTCAGGGATGGTTATAGGTCACAGCCATTTGATATTCACTCCTGATGGTTTTTATTTAAGTTCTCCTCATGCTGAGAAATCTGATAGGTGAGTTGTATTAGCTGTTTTACCTGCATTCCAACTTTTAGAGTTCAGGGAACCTGGAATTTGTCAGTAAAGATCTGAACCCATATATCACCCAGTGTTTGAAGTTTAGCAACATAAATCTTTCAATAAAAGAACAAAGGTCTACAAGCATGTTCACATTCCCTTAGCTTTCAGTGATAAGGGAGCCATTTTCAAAATAGCAATTAGGTCAAACAATGAAAATGCATTCTGTAATTTTGTCCTTCATAAAATAGAGCCAACATAGCCTTGCATTTATACTCAGCATTAACTGATTAGTGTGCAAACTTTCTGATTTGCCTCTAAATATGTTCCCTGTTTTCTTGTTGGTCTTTGTTTGTGGGGGTTTTTATTGTGGGTTGTTTTTGTTGGGTTCTTTTCTCCAGCCTTCTCCTCTATATGCTAACAGGTATTGCTTTTTTTTTTTCAGTTTTATTTCTCACCTTTATCTCCCCTTTTACTTCAGGAATTTTTCACTATCTAATGGAAAGCAGAGTCCATTTGAGGCTACTAGTTTTAGATAAAAATAAATTCTATAGAAAGTTCTGTTGTCCTAGTTTAGGTACAGGAGAAGACTGATGATGGTAATTCAGAACTTTTCTATTACCCCTTTTAACTTCCAAATGCTTTTCAAACAGGAACTTTTCAGAGATAGGAAAAGTGAAGGAGGGACAGTAAATTGTGTGTTCAAGGCTAAAGAAAGGGATTATTGTTGAGCACGATGGAGTTTGTGTTCCTTCTTTTGTTCAGATGAACCTTTCCTTTATGGCAGAATCTTAGCTGAGATGTGCCTGGGTTTCATAACCTTGATGCATTGCCTCCTATCAATGTGTTTCTGCTGTGGCTGCTGGGAACACTACTTCAGTTTGGCATAGGAATTCAATGTTTTTAAGCTGATCTGTGAAATGAAAAACAGAGCATCCCTGAGTTTTAGACACAACCAAATATTGCTTATGTTTCTGGAAACTGAAGAAGCCTAAAGGAAACACACTTTGTAAGAAATTTCTTTTTAAGAATACCCTTCTTGTATCTCAGTCAGCAAGAGCAAATTTTTCTATGGCAATTTTATCCCTGACCCCAGACTTGTCATTGACTCTCTAGGAACTGCGTCAAGACACTACTCAGATTCTCATCCTGATAATGATCATGAAGCAGGCTTTTGAAGTACAATGACATCATTCTACTGCGTATTTTAACAAAAATTCAGTCTGCATGGGCTTCTTCAAAAGAAGAACTATCCCTAAATCCATTATATTTAATGTAATGTCATCTAAATCTAAATGTTTATTATTGGAATTTTGGATGGAGGGGAAAAAAGAAAAATCCATTTCCCTACCATAGAGTAAGAGAGACTAGTGTTCCCTTCTTAAAGAGAAAAAAAAGATTAGAATACCTTTGTTGTTGTTGTTGTTGCTGTTTGGTTTGGTTTTCTTTTCTTTTTCAAAAATGGAATAAATTTGAGAAAATAAAAAGATCTATTTGAATGCTGCAGTTTCAGCTTTGGCCACAGTAATGGGCAAGCTGGGCTGCACCATAGGAAAATAAATAACAGGAGACAAAAATATGAATAGTTGGGAAAAAAAACACGTGTGAGACAGAAATAAATGTAGAATACATGATTATGACAAGTGCTAGCATCATCCTGACTGCAAATAAATGAGCTAATTTGCATGGGATTTTTATTTATGAATTCAAGACTGAAACTGAGCTATAGTAGGAGTGCAGCCAGGAATGCTCATGTTCCCTACACTTCATGTGGGTTATGGAACATAGCAACATTTAATCGTGCCTATATGGAAAAAAAAAGAGCCAGGGGGATATATAGATTTTGGTGAAGATTTCTGAAAGCATAATATAAGAAAAATGCCTCAGAAGGAGTTCAGAAGCCAACTTCCAGGGATTCAGTCCACTCAGGATAAGCATTCAACACCAGTGAAATGGTATAGTAAAGCCAAGGCAGCCACAGTGGCTTTGTAGATATACAGCAGTGGACTACAAGAGACTCGTGCCCTTCTGGAGGGGCTGCTGGAAGCCAGAAACATTATCTGAAGTACATAGAGTAGCCCTGGATACCTGTGTACCTGGTAATTTGGTTTGCTTTTGTCAATTCTTGTTAACTGCTAGTTCTTTCATAAAGGAACAAAATAGCATCTCTAAAGGGATCTGAAGAAGGGTGTTTAAAATGTGTAACTTTTCAGGAAGGCAAATGATGCATTTTTTTCAGAGCTTCATGCTGGCAGGGAACAGGAATAAATAGTAAGGAATTAGAAATTATAGTAACTTCACAAATAAGTAAAAGAATAGTGAAAGATTTTAAAAGTTAAACAAAAAGCACCAAGCCTACAAAAACACTTTTAAAAACCTCTAACTGTAAAGCCCTAGCTTGCAAGCATAAGGGAAGCTGTAAAGCCTTCCAAATGAAACAGTTGAAAAGATAATCCATATCTTCATAATCTGATACCTGAAAGTGGTTAGGTTTGGAAGCACAATGCTTGTGCCTTCAGAAACCAAAGCCTCCCCCTTTTCTGATATTTACTCCATTTGTTAGTCCTATGAGGTCACAGGACACTAAACCTTAAACTGTGTCAGCCTGCTACTCACCTGTGGGGTTGAAATTACACCAACCTGGGAACAGAGCCAGGACTGCAAGGTGTGTATTTTTTCAGGAGAGGCTGAGGATCTTGAATAAGATGCTTTTATTCTTCTGATTTTGATTTCTTGGGACTTAGGCAGATATCTCTGGAGAAAAAGCTGAATTTCCTTGGGATATCTTTTCTAGGAGGAGAGAAACACTCTGCAAGAAACACTGAGAGGAAATTTCTGCCAAGGTAATCTGCCAAAGATTCTAAATCTGCTAACATGAGCATACCTTATAAGTATGCCAGCATGGTTTGGAAGGCATGTAAAGAATCTAAGCAAGCATATAAGCAGCTAATTTGAAGTGCACAGATGCACTTTCCCTTGGGAATTATCTCAGCTCCTGAAATTTCATTCCAGTAATTACCAAGGCAAATCACAAAGATTTCCATTTACTAGTCTGGGGCTTCCTGAAATCCTCTAATTAAACCCCAGCAAGATGGTTTCAATAGAGCAGGGATTTGATTTTTTTGTCATGCTCTTTTCTGTGCTTCCTTCCCCTCCACCCCAGTCTTGTGGTCAGATGAACAGCTCTGGGTGAGAAGGCACAAGTCTAATGCCAGGAGGAAGCTATATGCCCTGCAATAGTAAGATGCTACCAGTTTCCTCCTTCAGTACTCTGTATCATGAGAATATTGTTTAACATGGTCAAAAACTGATCTTGCAATATGGAAAAAAATAATATGGAGGTAAAACTGTGTAATATTAATACAGAACCTGTCAACACTGAAACTTTGGATTTTTAAAAATTGTTTTTTGATTATACTAAATGTAATTTAGTGGTCAAAGGTTTTAAACTTTACTTTCTTCTTTCCTCTTCTAAAATCTTTCCCAGAGCTTGACAGTCCATTGCACAGACAGGTGACTAAGACGGTCCTTTTGCAGTGACAAAATCCATAAACCTTTTAGTCCTTGAGGGTGATTATTTCCATACAGCCCTTCTGATCACTGCTAAAAATTAGACACCTGGAAATGTAATTACACTAGGCAGCAGCTGAAACCAATAGGTGAGAAGTAGTATAGAATGACTTTAAACCAGACTCTCCTCTGCATATTTAACTGAGCTCTGCTCAAACTACAGCCGAAAGAAAATCAGTGAAATAGTGTCAAACAGACTTTTGTGCTTCTCCTGTCAGCTTAAGGTTAGCTATTGCTACGTGGAGGTTTGTATACCAGCTTCAAGTTTCTGTTGAAAAGGAGAGGCCTTTTATGAGTGAACATCATGCTTATGCTTTCACATAATCAGGCTGCCCATCTTTTTAGCAGGACAAATGAAAGCATAGCAAAATAAGGATATATGAACCCTAAGGATCACAGAACTCACAGAATGACTAGGATGGAAGAGACCTTAAAGATCATCGAGTCCAACCCATGCCCTAACACCTCAACTAAACGATGGCACTGAGTGCCATATCCAGCCTTTTTTTGAACACATCCAGGGATGGTGACTCCACCACCTTACCAGGCAGACCATTCCAGCACTTTATCATCCTTTCTGTAAGAAACTTTTTCCTAATGTCCAACCTATATCTCCCTTGACGCAGTATAAGACTGTGTCCTCTCGTTTTGTCAGTTGCTGCCTGGTGAAAGAGACCAACCCTCACCTGACTATAACCACCTTTCAGGAAACTGTAGGGAGAGACAAGGTCACCTCTGAGTTTCCTTTTCTTCAGGCTAAACAACCCCAGCTCCCTCAGTCATTCCTAACAGGGCTTGTGTTCCAAGCCCCTCACCAGCCTCATTGCCTCCTCTGGATGCGCTCAAGCATCTCAACGTCCTCTCCAAACTGAGGGCCCAGAACTGGACACAGCACTCAAGGTGAGGCCTCACCAGTGCCAAGAACAGGGGAAGAATGACCTCCCTGCTCCTGCCGGCCATACTGTTCCTGATACAGGCCAGGATGCTGTTGGCTTTCTTGGCCACCAGGGCACTGCTGGCTCATGATCAGCCGGCTGTCGACCAGTACCCCCAGGTCCCTTTCTGCCTGGGCACTGTCCAGCCACACTGTCCCCAGCCTATAACACTGCAGGGGGTTATTGTGGCCAAATGCAGGACTCGGCACTTGGACTTATTAAACTTCATCTTGATAGACTCTGCCCATCCATCCAACCATTCCAAGACTCTCTGCAGAGCCATCCTATCCTCCAACAGGTTGACACACGCTCCCAGCTTAGTGTCGTTCACAAATTTACTAATGAGAGACTCAATCCCCTCATCCATATCATCAATAGAAATATTGAACAGAACTGGCCCCAGCACAGAGCCCTGAGGGACACCACTGGTGACTGGTCACCAGCTGGATGCAGCACTGTTCCCCACCACTCTCTGGGCCCAGCCATCCAACCAGTTCTGAACCCAGCAAAGAATGCTCTTGTCCAAGCCATGGGCTGCCAGCTTTTCCAGGAGTATGCTGTAGGAGGAAGTGTCAAAGGCCTTGCTGAAGTCCAGGTACACAACATCCACAGCCTTTCCTGCATCCACCAGGCGGGTGACCTGGTCATAAAAGGAGACCAGGTTGGTCAAACACGACCTACCCCTCTTAAACTCATACTGGCTGGATCTGTAAGTGCTGCTTGATGACACTCAATGCAAACTGTTCCATTACCTTACTGGGTCCTGAAGTCAGGCTAACTGGCCTATAAATACTAGGATCCTCCTTCCCACCCTTTTTGTGAATGAGTGTCACATTGGCCAGCTTCCAGTCACCTGGAACCTCCCCAGTGAGCCAGGACTGCTGGTAAATGATGGAGAGTGACTTTGCAAGCTCATCTGCCAGCTCCCTCATCACCCTGGGATGGATCCCCTCTGGTCCCACAGATTTATGAACATCCAAGCAGTTCAGCAGTTCTCCGACTGCCTCCTCCCGGGTAACAGGGGGACCATTCTGCTCCCTGACACCATCTACCAACCCAGGAGGATGGTTGTCCTGGGGACAAGCTGTTTTTCCACTAAAGACTGAGGCAAAGAAGCCTGCCTTCTCCTCATCTGCAGTTACTAAGTTCCCTCCCACATCCAGTAGAGAACAAAGGTTGGTCTTACCCTTTCTTTTGCCGTTAATATATTTGTAAAACCATTTTTTATTATCCTTTACAAAAGCTGCCACATTAAGATTGAACTTAGCTTTGGCCTCTCTAATTTTTTTTCTAAATTCCCTAGCAATCCCCTTAAATGCCTCCTGAGAGACCTGACCTTCCTTCCAAAGATAATCCATCCTCTTTTTATTCCTTCAAAACCTGCTTGCCCATCCGGGCTGGACATTTGCCTTGTTGACCTGTCGTCTTTCGGCACACAGGGACAGCCTGTTCCTGTGCCCTCAAGATCTCTGTTTTGAAGCACGTCTGCCTCTCCTGGACTCCTTTGGTTTTAAGGGCTGCTTCTCAAGGAACTCTCTGAATAAGTCTCTTATATAGGCCAAAGTCTCTCCTCCAGAAGTCCAGTGCTAAGAGTCTTATTGGTGTTCCTCCTGATTTTACCAAATGTCAAAAACTCTGTAATTTCATGATCACTCTGTCCCAAGTGGCCTCCAGCCACCAGATTTCCCACCAGCCCATCTCTATTTGCAAACAGATCTAACATAGTTCCTCCCCTGGTGGGCTCACTTACCAGCTGCAACAAAAAGTTGTCCTCCGTACACACTAAGAACTTCCTGGACTGCCTCTTTTCTGCTGTATTAAGTTCCCAGTAGATGTCTGGTAGGTTAAAGTAAACTACAAGAGCAAGTGCTGGTGATCCTGAAACATTCTCCTGCTTATAGAATAAGTTGTCCACCTCTTCTTCCTGGTTGGATAGACGATAACAGACTCCCAGTAGGATGTCAGTCTTTTTGACCTTCCCCTTAATTCTTACCCATAGGTATTCAATCTTATCATCATTAGTTTCAATGCCCATGGCATCAAAACCCTCCCTAATATAAAGGGCCCCCCATCCACCTCTTCTCCCTTTCCTGTCTCTCCTGAAGAGCTTGTAGCCATCCAGTACAGCACCCCAGCCATGTGAGTCATCCCACCATGTTTCTGTGATGGTGACTACACCACAGTTCTGCAATTGCAGCATGGCCTCCAGTTCTTGTTTGTCACTCATGCTGCGTTGGTATACATGCACCTCAGCTGGGCTTCTGATTTCATCCCTAACTCAGGCTTACCACCCTTGGGCCTGCTTCCAGAGAGCCCAGCTGCATCCCCTTCCCCCTTCAAACCTAGTTTAAATGATGAAGGAGGGATGGCTGTGCATTATCCTGTGCTGCTGTATGGCTGCACCATATGAGCTGGAAGGGATATAGGCTAGAAAGCAGCCCACATCCTTAGGGTTGCTCTGTGCTTGCAGAGCACTTAAGCAAAGGGCAAAAGAATAGTGAAGCAAATGAAGCTTCACACAAAAGCTTTTACATAAGAAGAGAGTAAAACAAAAAAAACTAAAAAGAAAGAATAGTTTGGAGATGAGATAATTAGAGATTATTGGCGGCATAAACCAACACTGAATGAGCAAGGCTTTCAGAAATCAAGTTAATATGCAGAGTGCTGAACACTGATCAGAGGTCAGAAACAATAGATTTTAGTGGGTAATCCTTGATTTGCAGGCCTTTGGATTGCTTCTAAATATCGACAGAACATCTTTGTTAGAAACACAATGATAATCAGGACATAGATATCAACTAGAAAGCCTTTAGGGTTATGATATTAAAAAAAAATAAAGGCCAAAAAATGAAAGCCAATAATATCCAAAGACCAAGACCTATTGAGGTCCTTGCTGTATTACTTAATGGGGATATAGTAATGGTGCTCATCAAAGAAAAGCGATATGAAGGGATTTTAAACCAAGTTAAACTTACTTGCCCTTTGCCATGAGACAAGAATAATGGGACAGTAGATGAAACTGAAAGGAAATAAATTCAAGCTGATAAAAGGGAAGATTTTTTCATCCAATGCATAATTAGTCAGTCAAACTCACTGCCATAAGATTTCACTGATACATAGAGTTCAGAAAGAAAAGCAGGCATTTATATGGATAATGAGAACATCTTTAGATAAGATGAAAAAGAAAAAAAATATAAAGAGTACTGTGTTGTGGCATAAATCAAGCACTAGCTTAAGGTAGAAGGCATAAAGAAATGGTATAGGACAGGTAATACCGTCACAGAGATTATTAGAATCTTTTGAGACTGAACCATTGTCCAAAGCATGATGGCACATACTCTTGTACTTTTGACGTATTTTATTTGTCAAACCTTCTAGGTTCATAACCTCCTGGTCTACAAAATAGGGACTGTAAGACACTCAGCAGATATTAAGAAGCAGAAAATATTTGGCCATCGATAAGGAAGAATTTGACAGCAAGAAGAACAGGGAAAACCCATACTTGATTGGCCTCATTCTTTCTGCAGTAGCAAGAGACTGCAAAAGGCTGTGAATTTTAGCACAGCTGAAGTTTAACTGCTCGTGCCTTCTGCTTCTGCCTCAGTGGATTCTGCTTCCATCAGCTTCAATGGAATTGGAATAAGGCTTTAGGGCAAGCATTTAGCATAGACTTAAAATCTACACTTTTATTTAAGCAACTTCTCTGGGGATATTGACTAGTAAATCTTTGAAAAAGCATTTTTAAAATGTCAGCTTTTCTTATATTATGTGGTGGTACTTGGCTGTTTAAGAAGTGATTATTTTAGTTCTGACTTGCAGGGTGACACACCAGTGTGCTTTTAACACTGTTATGTTTGCATCAGGGGATGGTTGGGTTGATCTGCAGAAGAGAAAGCTAGGCCAGAACTTTCAGTCAAGAGTAGATATGTAGTTCAACAGTACTTGTAAGGGTTTCATTATTTCCTGTTTTTCTATTTTGAGATTCCAGTTGTAGCCTAAAATGGAGGATATTATACTTGTGGATTAAAGTTATATTTAAGAACTTCTTCATGGACTAGACATGCAATATAGGGAACCTGTGAACAGGGTTGAAGAAGATCCTAGACATGTACTTGCAGGAGGCTGTTTGCAGGAGGCAAGCAGCCAAACAGCTAAGTGGGTTCAGCCAGGAATGCCCAACTCATGTTTATTTATTGAGGTTGCAGGAGGCAGCACTAGAGCTGTCACTGTTAGCTTTATGAAAAAGGAAGAGTAATGTGCTGCATGGTGGAAAGAAATGAAAGCAGTGTCTGGAGGAAGAAGTAGTACCAGCAGAACATCTGGACTACTAACTAACAACAGAAAGAAAGTGCCTATGTAAATACTGGAAGCCATTGAATGACCATGGTCCCAGTGTTTACTAACTCCTTTTTATCTTTAGACAAAAAAAGAAGCCAGAGAAAACAGCAATCTTTTGAGCTCTTAGCCCCATTTTGCAAATCACATACATGGAAAGTAAGTCATCCAAAATTTCAATCTGCTATGATTCATTCCTCTCGAATTTTGATTTATGATGATGTATCGTGTGCTTCATGATACACAGTGTGAGAATGAGATGCCTAGTCTAGAATACTTGGGTGGGTGGGTTAGAGAAATCTGTTTTAAAATAAGTTATTTTCAAAATAATCCTAAGAAAGTAAGATATGTCAATTCATTCTTAAAAACTTGCTTTCACAGGAGAGAAAAACATAAATATACGTATAGATACACATAACATACCCACCCAGGATCAAGGCTTTAATCTCAGTTTGGCAAGCTATTAGCCAGTTACTTTGGATTTAAAAAATTTTAGTAATGTAGAAGTCAATGTGTGGTTTGGTGGTTTACTTGTATATTTTAAATTAGACATAAACCTGCTGAATCAGCAACAGAATGTTTCTTTTTCCTGAGCTGACATTAATAATTATATTGTGGATCATTGGCCTTCCCACCCACCACAAGTGTTTGCGTTGCTCTCACAAGAGAAGCGAGGAGCTCTAAGTACATCTATAGCCATCTCAAATCTCAGAATAAGAAGCTAGAAGGGAGCTAGGATTTTGACTCCTCATCCCAGTTTTTCCTTCTAATGCCATCCTTCCTTCTAATTCAAGCCTATCTGGATTGCACATCACTGAGTTCACAAAAAAAGAGGCATTCTATGCTTCATACAGAATGAATGTCCTTTCAGGTGCTATTTCCTTTCAGAGCTGTGTCTGCTTCTTCTACTGACCACACTTTGACCAATTAAAAAAATGCAGTCTTCAAATAACTTTTTTCCCCCCACTTGGGTAAATTTCCTTAGTCTTGTGTTTATTTAACTGTGCACAGTATATTCCTATATATTACTATGTGTTGCAATTAAAATACCTTGTGGGGTGTGAAGGCTGAATTTCTTTCTTCTTCTGTTGTTTCAAAAGTAAACAGGTTTTTCAGTATTTTCTGTGTTGTATTGGAAACCATCCTTACATTCACAGATTTAGAATAACTGCCTATGTATGTATACCTTTGACTAAATGTCTGTGTGCATAGAAGTTTGCATATGTAGAATTAGTTCTGTGAACAGATACCTGTTTGATCAACCATGTTTCCCTTATTTTTCTTTTCATCTCACTGAGCCATCAGTGACACATCAGGATATGACTAACAAGCTCCACACTGAAAAACAGTATTTTATCTGCAGAGTTTTTTATCAAAAAAGTTTGTTCCTTGCAAACTGGTCACTGCAATCATAAAACAGCATTAGGCAGCATATAGGATTAAACTGGTAGAATATATTTATCTGACTTTCCTTTTTCTAAGGGATTTGCGAGCAGCTCTTTTTTTTAACTTTAGTTAGTTAAAATGTAATCACTCTCTGTTTCTATCCAAATGTTATGCATTGTTCTTAGAGTATTTTTCACTGATAAAGAGCTTCTCATGTTTTTTTCCTGTGCTTATCTTGTGATGTGAAGAACCTGTTATTGTTCAATACTGAATAGTGGAGATAATGCCCAATTTCCAAACCTTCAAGTGGAGCTTCATATTGTACTCAGTGAGTAGAATAAGATATACATGACAATTGGCATTTCACATACCTTTATCTACAGTTTTTCCACCTAGTCATGAAGTTATACATAATACTTCTGGAGAGATGTGAGAAAGGAAGGAAGAAGACTGAAATTAAAACCAACCAAACAAAACACCCCCACAAAAGTAAAGTATTTTTGTTTTTGCCTTTGCTACAGCTTTCCAATAATTACGAAAGTGACATATACTGAAATCAAAGAGTACCATTTCAAAGAAAGAAGCATACCCAACATTCTTCTGTGTTCTTTCTAAGGCATCAGTGATTTTAAAAATAAATAAAAGGTCATTATCTGGCAGTTAAGTACTAAAGGCTGGGATTTAGCAGGATCAGAGGCAGTCCTGCTGGGAAGGAGGGAGAAAAAAAGTCTGTCTGCATTCTTTCATAGCTTCATGGGTTCATGCTAAGTATGACTGGTTGGCATAGGAATTTCTGCTTCTGTAGAAAGCATGACATCCTGTATGAATAACTGACATCAAAGAGTGTCACTGAAGTATGGTGGTGTAAAGAACTATACATGAAGTATTGCAGCTTGTATTGCACCTGAGTGCACAGTCTGGCCCATAGTTATTATTATTAAAGTCTGTGAAAGCAAAGCCTCTCACTCTGAGAGCATGGGACAGAGAGGACAATGTAGTATCAGCAGAGACCTTGGCAGCCTTTGTGAGGATGAAGAAGTGACTTGGGACAAAGATGATGACAATACAGACCTTGAGACCTTTACCTGCTCCAAGTCCTGCTGGCTGGTGACAGAATTTAGCAATCTATTCAATGTCCTCTGTGAAGTTTTAGCATTTAGTCTCCACTCAACTTTTATACAGGCACAAAAAATTACTACCCTGTGTCCTTGTTGGTGATCACAGCAGCGAGACTGAATCACAGAATCACAAAATGGATGAGGTTGGAAGGCGCCTCTGGAAGTTATTCGGTCCTACCACACTGCTCAGGCAGGTTGACCTGGAACCAGTTGCCCAGGAATGTGTCCAAACAACTTTTAAATATCTCCAAGTATGGAGATCTCACAACCATTACAGGCAACCTCTTCTAGTGCTTGGTCACCCTGCAGTAAAAAAAGTGTTGCTATTCTGATAGACACTTCTGTGTTTCAGTTTCTGCCTACTGCCTCTGTTTCTGTCACCAGGTGCCACTTAAACAGCCTGCCTCTGTCATCTTTTCACCCTCCTTTTGGGTATTTTCAGACATTGATAGATAGATTGTAGACATTTGTAGCCTCTGAAACTTTTGTTCTCCAAGCTGAACAGTCCTAGGTCTCTCAGCTCCTCCTCACAGTTAAAATGCTTCAGTCCCCTAATCTTCTTTGTAGCTTTTCTTTGGATTGCTTCAAGTATGTCCACGCCTCTCTTGTCTGCATCCAGAACTGAACACAGTACTCCAGGTGTGGCCTCACCAGTGCTGAGCAGAGAGGAAGGGTCCTCTCCCTTGATTTTCTAACACTTCTCCTAATGCATCCCAGGAGAATCGGATATATGACCATGAAGATTTGTTCTGGCCTCTCACTCAAAATCCTGATCTTTTCTGAACAAGGATGCTGGCAGTATTGCAAGTTGAAGCCTGGACTGCCATTCTCTGTTAGTTAAACAGCCATTTTGCTAGTAAACACAGAAAGTCAGTCTTTAGGCTTGTCAGTTCAATATCTGCTCAAATCTAGGCTCTCTTTTTCTTCCTTTTCCACAGAGAGGCAGAACCTTGGCAATGACCATTCACACAAACCGTGTTTGATATCCTCACCCCCACTGGGTTTGCACACAGGAAACAGCAGGAATGGTGCCAAAATTAATCTGGCACAGCAGATAAAAACAGCTGCTATTGTCCAAATGGTATTAGAATAATTCTCATTCCTTCTATAATACCCTGTAGTCCAAGGCACTTAATGTATTTAAACTTGAACTTTTTACCACAGGAAGAAAAGTAGCCCATGTAGAAAAGTTACAAAGGAATTTTTTCTGTGTTTCTATTTTTTATATTTTGGAAGATATTTGGTAAATTACATTGAATGAGTTGTTTGGACATATCTAATCTATAAAGATTATAAATCAGAAGTATTTTTAACCATAATAATACCTATTCTGCTAGTGCTGGCACTTATGCCATTTGGTTTCCCACTACAATCTCTTGATTTAAATTTTATGTATTTATCTGTGTATCTTTCATGTTTATACACAAAGCTTGCTGATTCAGCTAACACACCACCCAAAATGATGTAGTTCTGCAAAGTGATGAAAGTACAAAATTATTTCAGCCCGATCTGTAGCTCACATCTTAGTATAGAAGCCATGCCTGATGAATTTTTCTCTCCCAGCATAGCCCCTGGTAAACTAAACATCAGCAAAATATTGCTGATTGCAATAAACTGGCTTTATCTTCTAGTGAACCTTAAGCTTTCATTCAGTCTCACATCAAGTGTGTATGGATCAGATTTTATAAAGTGTGCATGACCTAATACTTTTCACTGTTGAGTCGGGGATGGGAAAAGAGACTCCAGTCTTCAGAAGGTGAAATAGAATAGAATTAATTAGGAAAAAGTGCAACTTTAATAATGTGACTCGTTAAGCTGAGACCTGATTGGTCTCAAAGTGAAAACCTCTCACACCATTGGTGAACTATGAATAGCACACTCTGGAGAATCATATCTATAAACAACAGGTGCAGAAAGAGAGATAATAATTGCTTTAATTATTTTCTCTAAGTTTCCCAGGCTTGGCATGGGAGAAATCCTCTCTTCTTTCTTTGACTGAACTGAGAATATCCACAAATACTTAACAATAACAGAAAAACACCCCATTGCTCATTTTACTGGCTATTCAACACAAGATATAGCATAAACCTACTGTCCTAGTTTCAGATGGAATAGAATTCCCTTTCTTCTTAGTAACTGGTACAGTGCTTAGGATTCATTACCAAAATAATGATAATCTGTTGATGTTTTGGTTGTTGCCCAGTAGTTCTTATTCTCTACATCAAGAACTTTCAGTACCCAGGCTCTGCCAGCCAGCAGGTACACAAGAGGTGTGAGGGGGCACCACCAGAACAGCCGACCTAAACTGGCCAAAGGAATATTCCACTCCATGGAATGTCATGATCAGTATATAAATCAGAGGAGCTGTCTGGGAGAGGCCAGTCTGGCCATCACTGGTCAGCAGGTGGTGAACAATTGTATTTGGCATCACTTGTGTTTCTTGGGTTTTATCTCTTTCTCCCTCTCCCTTTTGTTCTAACAATAATGGGAATATTAATAATAAATTTTACTGTTTCAATAATTAAACTGTTCTTATCTCAATCCAGGAGTTTATTTTCTTTTATCTGATTCTCCTCCCCATCCTATCATGGGGCAGGGCAGTGTGTGAGCAGCTGCATAGTGCTTAGTTTCAGTTTGGGATTAAACACCTACCTATCTGAGAAATTCCTATTTGCCAGGGGTGTGTAATCCCTGGGCTCTGAGAAAAAAGAAATTATACCTTTTCTCCAAATCTTTTTTTTTTGCTTAAGAAAGGAAAATATGGTATCTTAAGTGTAAGACTTGATGACTCTTGTGGGTCCCTTCCAATTTAGAATATTCTATGATACTGTGATCTTGCTCATGTGACGGAAAACCAAAGCAAAAAAATTCCTTAGACTCAGTACATTTTATAAATTACTGTATTAGGCTCAACAATCAATGAGAAATATATTTTAACAAGGAACATCCATTTACCCACTTCCAACATGGTGTCCTTGAACATCAAGCTGTTGCTTTACTCGCTGCTCAGCATCACTCAAACATTTTCTGTTATAACAGATCATGCAATCTATCATTCAAAAAATTATAATCAAGATTTACAGATTATGTCCCTAAAACTCAGCACAAGCATTTTAAATAATCAATTGGTATTTAATTAACACACAATTGCTGCTCTAATACTGAATCAAATCCTCTTAAAGTGTGTCCATAATTCCCACTAGAGTGGTAATGTCCTGAGAGTGGAAGAAATACCCTGCGATCATTAGAAGAGTATTGCAAATTATGGAGTTTTTGTCAAGAGATTAAGCACTTCCAGAATCTATTA
Organism: Peucedramus taeniatus; assembly: GCA_013400575.1. Taxonomy (NCBI): domain Eukaryota; kingdom Metazoa; phylum Chordata; class Aves; order Passeriformes; family Fringillidae; genus Peucedramus; species Peucedramus taeniatus. Next base: position 19,438 of record WBNO01003422.1, on the reverse strand, counting down.
CACATGGAAAAAAAAGGCACTTTAGAGCAGAAATGAATTATCGTACTTCCTTCCAATCCTTTAAAATACATTTTTTTGAATAAACATATTATCTCCCCATTCTTTCCAACTAATGTACCTAAGACTTCTGCATTGTATTTTTTTATAAAATGCGCCACAGGAAACTGCTGAGGAAAAATGATGTTAACACAATTTTTGTCAAGTTAGTTGCAGCACCTCTCCTATGAAGACAGGCTGTGAGAGTTGGGGTTGTTCAGACTGAAGAAGAGAAGGCTCCAGGGTGACCTTACAGAGGTGTCCTAGTACCTGAAGAGGACTTACAAGAAGGTCAAAGAGGGACTTTTTTCACAAGGGAAAATATCATATCATATTGATATGATAAGGGGGAATGGATTTTAACTGAAAGAGGGTAAGGTTAAATTAGATATTAAGTAGAAATTCTTTATTTTTAGGTTGGTAAGACACTGGAACAGGTCATCCAGAGAAGTCCTTGGTGCCCCATCCCTGGAGGTGTTCAAGACCAGGTTGGATGGGATTTTAAGGAACCTGGTCTAGAAGATGGGTTGGCCCTGCCCATGGGCAGATTGGTTGGAACTAGATGACCTTTAAGGTTCATTCCAACCCAAACCATTCTATGATTCTATGAAAATCTAGAAAAAATATTAGCTGCAATGAGAAGAAAAAAAAAAACAAAACAAAAACCTCAAAATTTTCAGGAGACATTTTCTTCAATTTTTCAAAGAGAAATGGTTGGAAGAGTCCTAATAAAAATAAATTCAAGGAACACCCTCTGTTGTTTCTTTTGAAAGAAGTCAAACGTTATCTTATAATTGGTTATTTAGTGAATGAAATAAAGAATTATCATATACATAGACTTATTTTACCCAACTTATGCCACAGTCAGAATGCACAAAAAAAGAACAGATACAAGAGAAGAGTAATAGTTGTCCTGGACTATTCTGTTGTGCTGAAGAAAGGATTAATCAAAGCTGGGATTGTAAATCCAGCTCTTGACTAAGGAAAATGTATATGTTCAGCTCAATACATGGTAGCACTTTTTGTGATGGCACCCAGCTTTTTCTGAGCTGTGGTTTCCTCACTGGGAATGTGATCCTTCGTATTTAGTTGGCTTTTCATTAACTTTTTTTTTCTCTCCCCAAGGATTTTTCAATGCCTTTATAAACCTAGCACTTACGATCTCCTGAGGCAAAGATTTCTATGATCTAATTACTTACAATGTGCAATAGTACTTCCATTTGCTTTGCCTCACTGCCCAGTCACTGTACAGGATTAACTTCTAGTCTTGGTGCTGTATTACATTGATCACAGTTTTGTATACTTTTGTCTTCTGCAATTTTAATTGCATGATTTCAGTGGGGGACTGAATAACAGTTCTGACAGCTGATCCACTCCAAACTAAAAGATTTTGTACTAGTAATGAGTATTGCATTTCAAGAAGTAAAATATACAGAGGTTAAATATTTGCAGTACTTCATGAAGTCAGTGGAATTCCAAGTTGATGTTGCTGTTCCAGGGGTCTCATATAGAAGAGAACTCTTTTGTTACATATTCCTATGATTTTGTGTTTGAATGTCCATCAGAAAAAGCAGAAAAAAATCTAGGTAAGTATTAAATTCAAAGACATAATTCTGCAATACTTAATTTATTTTCTACTACCAGATCCAGGACTCTTTATAATGTTTTTTGTTTTTATTTGGTGTGGGTTTTTTTTGTCCTAAATGATACATAAATATATCTGTACCTGTATTTATGAAACAGATATGTGCCCTTCTAGCTGATAGATGAATATTCTGTTTCTTGAACTACTGTGATTCTCACATATATTGCTTTTCAAATTCATGCCCGTGTATGGGTCTAGATCTGTATCCATATCCATATATTTATATTTATATATATACACATGTAACCCCTTCCCTTGTATTGATAACAGTTGTTTTAAGGTCCATGAATAAAAATTTGTCTTTAACTGACAAGCACCAAGGAGGACTATTCTCTGGAATTTTTTATCTGAAGTGCTGCCTAGGTGTTCCCACCAGAAAATTTCTTATTTTTCAGTCTCATCTCCTACAGAAATAACAAAGGGTGATGATCACATCTCAATATTTGGAGCTACTTAATTCTGACTATATTTTGCAGAAGACGAAATAATTAGCTGGACAGCTAATTAGATTTTCCAGAATTTTGTAAAAACAGGCGTGGCCAAACAAAGGAGGAAAATCCTAATGATTTTCTAACAGAAGATGCAGAAAGGAGCTGGGCATTATCAGACATGGGACAGCCAATCTGGGAGAGAGGATACATGCTTGAACTACAGGAAAGATTCAGCTGGAGCTTATTCTGTCTTAAACTCCAAAGCTGCTCAAATGCACATGAATCTATTGAAAAATCATGCTCCTTATTACATCAGGACAAATATTATTGTTACCATGAAGGACTATTAAAAAATAAATATTATATATATGCTTTATATGTACACATATATATGCACAAACAAATAAGGACACATTCATATTTGCATAGAGGAAAACTGAGGCTTTATTCACTGTTCATCTCATATTGCCATTAATTTTATGATCACTTGGAGTACTTCAGCGAATCATTCTATTCTACATAATGATAGAATATTTTAATCTTGGAAACTGTTAATATGAAGGTTAGCACATGAAAGAAGAAAAACACAATAGTCAATAAAAATAATATTAATTTTTAAAGTTTTAAAAACTTTTATTAAAATTTTAATTAAAATAATATTTATTTTTATGAAGCCAGCTGGCTACATAGAATCCCAGATTTGATTAATGTCTTTATCTTATTCATCTCCTCACCTTTTTTTCTTCTTTAATACATTTGTTAGTTAGCCGTATCAGCTGTAATATAAGCTCATTCCATCACTCAGCACCTTCTCTATCTAATAATTGATTTCTGAGTTCACTTTCTATTTTTGTATATTTTCTTTGTCATTTAAACTCCATTCTACTTGACCTGAAAGCTCAGCGAGATAATCAGTCTCAGCTTGGAAGGGCATGTTAGATAATACAAATTTTGGACAGATGTACAGCTCATTAGGTAAAAAAACTGTCTGGATTGCTGAGCCCAAACCATGGTGGTGAACAGTTATATCCTGCTGGCAACTGGTAAAATGTGGTGTTCCCCAGGGTTCAGTACTGGAGCCAGTTCTGTTTACACCTTTGTCAATGACCCAGATGAAGGGATCGAGTGCGCCTTCAGTTAGTTTGTAGATGACAGTAAGCTGGATGGGAATGTTGATCTGCTGGAGGGCAGAGGGATCTGGACAGGCTGGATCAATGGGCTCAAGGCCAATGATGTGAGGTTCAACAAGGCCAGGTGCAGGGTCCTGCACCTGGGTCACAACAACCCCAGGCAGTGCTACAGGATGGGGGAAGAGTGGTTGCTCCATGACAAAAGACCTGGGCTGTCAAATTCTGGAACAGGCTGCCCAGGAATTTGGTTGAACCACCATCCCTGAAGGTATTTAAAAGACATGCAGATGTGGCACTTGGTGACATGGTTTAGTGGTGGACTTAATAATGCTGGGTTAGTGGTTGGACTTGATATTTTAGATATCGTTTCCAGCCTAAATTGTAGAGTTTTGTGCTAAATTTGAGGCTTGAACAATTTGCAAAACTGATTTTTCTGATGTTCTAAGATGAAATCTCCACATGTTCTTTAACTGTTTTTTCTTTAACATAGACACCTCTATACTACTTCATATTTTTTCTACGGTGCTATTGGACTGTCTTCAAATAGGTATTGAGCAATGACTTTTAGCTGGAAAATGCAACTTTTTCATTCATCCTCCCTTGGGTATGGATGCTTTATTTCTTTTACAGGTATGATGTATTATATATCTTGACTCTTAAAGAGTAGATCAGAAAGGGCATTGTGAATGCAGAGAAGTAGGTGAGGTTGGATCTGACTCACGTATTCTAAGAATTCTTCCTACAGTCTTGAATAAGGCCTGAAAAAAACACCCAAATTGTTCTTCTTCCCTTGAAATATAGATCACTTTAATAAAATATTTATTTGGTTTTGAGTAGCATTTCCTGTCCCCACCTCTTGTTACTCATTTTTTAACTTGAAGTAATCCTAGAGTTTTATATTTCTGGAAATCTTAAACCAATATTTTATAGAATGGGTGATTAGAGATACTTGATTGCATCCCATGTTGCTTTAGCAGGATATAAACTTATTTATCTTTCTGCAGGATAATGTCATCTGATTAGGAAGCTGCAGTTGCGTGTGTATTTAAAATGTCATTTTTGTTGTCTCTTAGTCAAAAACTAGGCCACCTATTTTTTAATGACAATGAACACGGCAACAGCACACTCTGTGAATAAGCATTGTGCTATTTTTGTTCAATTTATAAGACGGAAGTCAAGCAAAATGAGACATTCAATGTTCAGATGATAATAAGAGAGAAACCACATGAAGGCTTTAGATTTTTTTCTTTTCCTGTTGACTATCGTCAAACTAGATAAAACCTTTAGCCTCTAGAAAGTAAAAGAACTAATTAAGCTAAACCCAAAATTCTATGTTAGTGCAATAGGCTAAAAAAATAAATATTTCTACCTTGGAAAAATGACAATGTTTGCATTTTTGTTGTTGTTTGCAAACAGTAGTGATTTTATTCTAGGTATGGTTTAAATAATCCAGTCTTTTCTTTCAATTAAAAGTTATCCTTTGTTCAGTTGTCAAAGAATAGCCAAATTATTGTGTCTGAAATTTATATTTTGCTCTGGTTTTTGCTAGATTTATAACACTGAATCACATAATTTCTGACAAATATCAACATCTTACAACTTCACCTAGATTTTGGCTTTTTTCCAGCACACATGGTTTAGTTTAGGTGTCATATTAAGAAAATCAGGTTCTGCACAGAGTATCCAGCCAAGTGCACTACCTTATTCCCAACTGCTAAATGTTGACACTTTCTTATATGTATATCAGGTTACTGTTTAAAACAATGTCCTTGGGAATTATCAGCAAACTTTACTTTCTGTTATACACTAATATTATACATGTGAGACAATTATTGAAAGTGTTATGAACAGATGGTGCACTAAAGAAAGAAGAATAGCATTCAATAATGAAACATAATGGGCCAGTACACTACGCAACAATCTTAAAAATCTTCCACCTTCTTGACACTTGAGGAATAAAATTTAGTTATTATTTTTGAATCTATATTTGCGTAGAATAACACTGCTTTTCATTAAAATGCCTCCATTTGGGAACATTTCTGTAGCGAATAATTATTTTCCTGGCTTTAGAGGGCAGTTATAGATGTCTACTTGTATATGCAGGTGTTCACTGAGGGGAGCTCGTGATGAGTCCTTCCTGTTTTCTTCTTGGTTTCTGCAGTCCTTTTAGCCAAGAGTTTATGACGAAAGAGCCAAAAAACTTCTACCAGAAAATTAGTCTAAATACTAATCCTTTTTTTTTTATTTTAAATGACAAGTAAAATTAATCGAGCTGGTCTTCACAGCTCTAAGTGGGCTAATTATCCCATTGAATTTTAATCTCTCTGAATGAAACTACTCAAAAAAAAAAGTCACAGCTGGCTGATGGGGAATATACCCACTCTTGAACTCTGATTAATATAAGTGCATTTTAGAAGACATCATTCAGTAGTTTAACATGACAGGTGAATATCACCTGAGAGTCACCTGTCATTCAGACCACCCATGTCAGATATGATATTCGGTGTGAAATGCATCTCTTTCTTCATATTTTCCCCTAAGGTCCATGTGATTTCCCATACTGTAGTATTAGGGAGCTACAGATTCTTTTAATGTGGTATTTCTATTTCATTAACAGAAAATAAGGAATAAGGTCTTTAAATCATCAGCCTTCACAATGCCTTTAAGTCCCTGTTTCGGTACCTTTTGTATTTTCCAAAGGGCTGACTTTGAACCAATAACTTTGAAAGAGCTCAGAGGGAAGGAATGGACTTCCCCAAAAGACTAGAAAAGATTTTCTCAAATATCTATCCCATGGATTATAAAGTGACTTTAAAGGACTGTTTGAATAAAATTAAGTATTTTCATTTTTGACCAAAAATGAAGGAGAGAAATTATTAAAAACTATAATGGAAAATTGAAGGAATGTTAATGTCTCTAACAGACCAACATTTTTGAGTCAGTTTTAAAATGTGAGTGGTATGAATAACCAGCTGATTTTATCCAAATCTATTCAGCCATTCAGAATTGCTAAAAATGCCTCAGATATCTCCTTCCATCCAGTAAATACAAAGCTGCTGTGCTGTAGCTGATGGTTTGGATTCAAGGTAAAATCTGAAATAGAGAAAGCCTCTCTTAAACTCATGAACCTCTTAAAACACATTTTGTTGTTTTTTTTATAATATAGTTATATATCTAATGCAGTATCAGTCCCCTCAGAATACATTTGATTTAAGATTATTTTAGTGTCTGCATAAAGTGCTAATCCCTACAGTAGGACTGAGTTTTTCATCTCTCATTGAGTAATATAGGGCTTTGAGAAACTGCTGCTATTCTTAGATATAGAAGCCAGGATCTGGTTATTAATTTGGGCTAAGCCTCAGAAATTTCAATTTAGAATGAGACTCCTACAACATTAGATGTTTTACTGAACATCTCATTTAATAATTTAAACTAAATATTTGAGAATCTTGTGGAATGTTAGCACCTGAAGCCTCTGGCTGGACTTGCCCTATAATTTCCTTGCACTTTTCTGCTTTTCCCACTGTTGAGCTACAACAAGGTGAAAACCAGCACTAATTGACTGTCTCCCATCCTCCAGCCAATGTTTTGGCAGATGCAGGCTTCCTGCAGGTGGTCTCCCAGGAGTCCACCAAGAAAAATGCTTAGCTTTTGGGATCTGGCATGGAGCAGAGAATGCTTTCCAAAGGACTCACTCGACCAATGTGGAGCCAGCTTTTCACGGCACAGCAAAGACAATCTCCCAGGTGGCTCATAGAGTACTTGATGATAAAGAGTATACATCCCCTGACTTCAGTTTCCCTACATACTCAGGCTTCCAAATGTTATCAAGGGTTTGTCCAAGGCAAGATGAGAGCTGTAAATAAGATAACTGAGGAAAAAAAATAGAAAATTTTCCTGAAAAATCTCAGTGTGTTTGGTTGAAAGGTTTTTGCTTAGTTTGGTTTTTTAACTGACACCTTTCTCTAAACATTAAAGAAAACGAAACATAGTTGTAGCAGTGGTACTAGCTCAGAATATATAATCAAACTAGTCTTGTGGCTTTGAAAGGAAGAGCTAACAATTTATTTCTTAGTTAATAATTTTCATTTAAGTGATATTGCATCTTCTAGCCCTGTTAATTTTGCAAGATTTCCCGTTTATCATTATGTAAGTTTTTAATGAAAATAACTGTAACAAGAAAATTAATGAAAATTTATGAAGAAAAATGAATGAAGAGAAGAAAACTTCTACTGAGGTTTACGGGCTTATCCTTTATTATTCTTCCATATGTATTATATGTTAAATGCAAACAAATCACCAATCAATTATTTTCTTCTCTGATGTGATACAACATAAACATTTTATTTTCATATGTCTTTCAAAAACACATTTACATTTAGCAGAGAAGCTTTTTTTTTCCTTATAGCAGGAAGGGTGTATTTTAGCTGAAGCATTTCTTTGTCTTATATTCTGAAAATCATATTTATTTGAATCTATAACTCTTTCTCTGGATCAGATCCAGAAAGAGAAAAAATTAGTTTTGGCTTTTCACTAGTTAAAGCTTTTTAAGTAAGTAACATTCTGATTCTGCTGCTGAAAAATGAGAAGAGGAAAGCCAGATAGTTTCTCCTGATGATCTTTTCCTTCATGGGACCTTAAGGTCCCTTGGCACTGAATGCAATGAACAGACAAAAATTCCCCCACAGAATATCCAGCTGGGAAACATATGCTTCCTGCCACCTCTCCAAATCAAAATTAAGATCAGAGAGAAGTAGCAATGGAGTCTACTGGGAGATGAGTTCAGATCTGAAAAGATGGGCAGGAGTACAGAAAATGTGCTGAGAGTGTAAGGAAATTTCATACATATACAACCACCCTTGGAGAAATTTTGTTTTAATATATAATAAACTGCAAATTTGAATTTCAGAACATTGCATTTACAAAATTGCTCACACAGGAAACAAAAGTATAAATGACAGAATGTTGCTTCTGCAAATAAGTATTTTTCATACTGTTTTCTTGTTTCATAAATATATATTTACACCCACCTTAAGGTGCAACTACTGAGAAAATTCTAGAAATACATCCATAAAAAAATAAGCAACAAGAGCCTAATGAGGACTTTAAACCAAAGTTTGTCTCAGAATTTTTTTCTCCGTATAGAGTCCATTTTACTGAGACCATGCAGCTCTGCATTTAGAGGGATACATATTATCTTAGTGGTTAAATATGCTTAAAGCTCTAACAATAAAAAATTCCATCAGTAAGAAAAATTAGTAGTTTTACTTATATTTGTATCAGTGAGAGAAAATATTTAAAATATATATTATTCATTTAGATTCAAAGATTCTAAACGTTTTTAATAATTTATTCCTTTTCTCCTGACCCACACTTCTCATCTGTTCTGAAATATCTTATGTATTGCTATAATTTTAAGTTTATTATAAGAGAAAGCAGGTGCCATCAAATAACTTATATTACATGGATAGTGGGTTTTTTTTTTAATATATTAAGTAACATATATTATGCTAGTCTTTTTTAAGTCGTTTTGTCCTTGCCAGCTTTCATATGTACTTAGCAGAAAAATCTCTGGGCCATTACACTAATTGTCAACAAGAAAAGGGAGAAAACTAGGCAAACAGCATAAAATCCATGAGAGAGTGGAATTAATGTTGAGTTTAAGTTTCTTCACAAACTCCATTTAGGGTATTTAAGATTACTCAAAATGCATGATATAGAGAATGCAAATGTATTTGAATATGAATGTATTTGTTTTCCATTAAAGTAATGACATAATGCATAATCTTTTAATGCATGATTATTAGTAGTATTTGTCTTGCTATTACAAATATTTTTTCACAAAAAATATTTCCGAGGTAAAAAAAACATAAAAAAGCTTCCCTGTGGAATAACCAGATTTTTGTGGCTGAAAGGGAACCCCTGCTTAGTCTTGTTTTGCTAGTCTTGCCTTGTTTTGCTGTATACAGCTGCCTCAGTACCACCGTCATGCCAAGAATTCCATGTAAAGACTTTCTAAGGCTATTCTGAATGTTACTGTTGCTGGCTCCTTCCTTGAGAAAAAAGAAGAATTAGCAAGGCTGCTGTGAAATCAGGAGAAGCTGTCTTGATCTAAAAAATGAAAACCAGTTATACAATTGTCTTAAAACCACTTTTCAAAGGAAGATTCTTCAACAGTGGTTTTGTTTATGAACAAGTTTAAAAGTTTAGTTTAGCCAGACAAAAATTTGATTTCCATAGGGTGTTAATAGTTATGCAGGAAAGAGATATAATGTATCATAGAAAGAATTGCCTTCCCTAATTCATGATTTTAGCATTTTCTCTTGAACATTTATATGTAGTTATTATGCACTGAATTTTGCACTATATTATCAGTTTGTTGTTTGCTATTTATTTGCCCACTCAGCAGGGTACAGATTGTGTGTGGGTGTACATTCTTGCATTGTGACTGCACAGCTTGTTTGTGGAGGTTTGTAGCTATCCCAGGACAAGCTCGTGGAGTCATTGGTACACAAGAACTTGCGCTGTGCAAATGAGCCAGTTATAGTCCCAGCTCTGGGGAAGGTGTGACAGTGTCCTGTCAGTGTCTCTGCCTCATTCTGCCATTAGTTTATTTGAGACAAGTGATGGAAATCTAGACCATCCTGCTAGAAGGCTCAATTTTCTGTCCCATTCTGGAAAATAGTTTGTCTTCTGAAGGACATTTTTGTACCTGGAAGCCTCTGTGTGCATCATGTACTTCTAACATGAACTGAATCCTTAAACATGGATTAGTTTTGTGGAAAGATCATGATTTTATCCAAAAAATGAATTTTGAATGAGTTCTTTGAAGAGCCTCTCAAGGGTCCTAGTGTGGTTTATACAGGCCATATTTTATGCTCGTATGAAATTGTGTTCTTTGTACTTCTGTAGATATTTATTAGGGGAAAGGCTAGACTAACATGCCGCCTAAGTGAAGAGATTAAATTTCTACACCTCCTTTCCTTAGATTTGTTGAACAGCTTTGCTTCAGGATTGAAACCACGGACCTGAGGGAACTACCTTTGTTTAAGGTAATAGGAATCTTCAGCCACTGGTCATGAACTTCTAACCACAATATCCTGATGAAGCAATTTCCAAGAACCCAGGTGATTAAAACCTGTTGAAGAAATCAAGGCAGTAATGTACATATGTATATATATATATATATATACATACACACACACTAAAACACTTAAGGGATAATAGACAGCAACCTGGGAAGTTCTGCTCTCTGGCAGATTTGAAAGTCTGCTGAAAATGCTCTTACTTGAGAACATGCCTTACTGTATCTCACACTAGAGTGACAGGCTTGGTATACTAGGGGATAGAAATATAATCCCATCTAATGGATGGTAGTGCTCAAACCTCCTGACCTCCCAGGGTAAAAATTAGAACAAATCTTAGATATTTTTGAACAATTCTGGTTCCTTTCTATAAGAAAAGAGATATTTCAACAAGAAAAGTTACGCTAAGGGTAACAAGGATGATCAAAGGTATGACATGGCTTCTGTGAGAAGGATGTTCAAATATCACAGTCTGACCTGGAAGAGAAATGATCTAAGGTGGATGTGGCAGAATGTCAGAAGTGTCAAGGAGAAGGTAAATAGGGAAAGATTGTTTACTGTCTCCTCTAATACAAGATGTAGGGAGTATCAGATAAGACAAGTATGTCTGAAGATCTAAACAGAAAAAAAGGAGATACTTCAGGTGTAGCTATCCATGGAATTCTCTGCCACAGGAAATTAGACATACTCTGACTGTAAGTAACTCAGTGTCACATTCATGAAGGAAAAAAAATAGTGACAGCTACACAGCAGGAGTAGTACCTTTCTACATAGTGTCCCTACTGCTATAGGTTTGATGTATATTTTAAGGAGTGCCTTTGCAGTGATAGCTACACATCTGTTACTGGTTTTGTCAGCTACATAAAACTGGGATAGCTGTTTCTTTGGTCTGATATGATATGACTTATATTATTCCTGTAAATGTTTCTTGTTACAGAAAATTCTATTACCTATCTGTAATTCCTTACCGATGTTCACAGTTCCCATCACGATTACACCACATTTGGAAACAGTTTTCTCTGGTCACAGAGGTAAAAAACCCAAAAATCTGTGACTTCAGAGCCATGAAGTAGCTGGAGCAGCTTGCCTTTATACAGACACTACACCAGGAACAGGGAGGGATTCTGTGAAGTCCCAGGGGCTCAGAGGAAGTCTGCATAGTTTATGATATCAAGAAAAAGTTGAAAATACTGTATAGGGATGTAGTAGTTAATTATGATTGGGACTATTTCAAGTAAAGAGCACATGATTATCTCTGTGTGAGAAACCTGCTCACGGCTTGCATGTGCCTGTATGTGTGATGAGTTAAATTAAACCTGCAAGGGAGTAAAGGGATAACTGTTCCTAGTCACCTGTCAGTGAAAATGCCCTCAACAATTTATATATATATATACAGCATGTGTCATAAAATGAACATATGCTTTCAGAAGTGTCTATATACCCATGAAAGATTTCCAAGAGCTAATCTTAAAGGAAATGAGACTGTTTCTTCTGAAAATACCTCTCATAATTTTCACCACACTATCTCTTTTTAGGAAACAACTAGAAATAAAGTTTTTCCTTTATTGCACACCAAAGTGATATAAAATAGGGTTATTTTCATTTTTTTTGAGAGATAAGTAGCAGTTTTGTATAAGGATATATTGTCTCTCTCTTTTTAATATTAAGAAAGCTATCAGTCTCTGGTATAGACCACACATTTCAGAATAATGTCTCTATCTCCCCATTGATGATGATCCATTTTTTCAGAATAGTGACAGAACGCTATGAATTTTCTGTGTTTATTCTTTTGGTTGCTTAAGTTTACGGTTTCATAATAACATCTTTTGACTGGTTAACTTGGAATAGGCTTTTGATTACTAGGGGAAATAATCCATGTATTAGTCCTTTAGATCTCCCTGAAATTACCTGTGATTTCACTCTCTAAGTAATCCATAAGAACACTAACCAAGGAGGTGTGAGTGGGTAGAGGTAACTGTCATTATTTACATTTAGGACCTTTTGATAAAGAATACCTGCCCAGTTACTGTCGCATTTCTGAATCAGTAAATAATATTTGTTGCTTTCTTCTAACGAGCAAACACTGAAAGGAGAGAAAATTATAGTGATGGTCAAATTCAGTTCACCAAACCAAACCAAAAAATTAAGTTATGCTGATTTCATAAACTGGGATCACATTAGATCTCTACATAAAGAGTTTTATCCTTTATACTTCAAAGGTGTTATTACTCTTAAAAGATTTCAAGCTATTATTACAGGAAAACATGAGACAATGACTAATAGCATGCATTTTTGTTGCAATTATGTCCAAGTTGAATCAGAATAATACAAAAAAAAGGGAAAATCAGTATTACATCTACATGTACTTTTAATATCATGAGCATGAAAAAAAAAAAACAAGAAGAAGCTGGGGCTTTAGTAGAAGGCTTAAAATGACATTTAAAAATTAAAAAAAAATGGTTGATCATAACCATGGTGATCCTAAACATTCCTTTTTAGTTGTAAATATTCCTCCTTATTTCTAACTTCCAAAAAACATTTTAATAAAGCTGGTGCATTATTTTATCAGTCATCCCTTGATTTCTGCTTCATTTTCTGTAGCCTGTGATGCTACAGATACAGCTAATAAGCGGTTAATCAGCTGTCAGTAATATATTTGTTACAATTTTCAGATAATTGCATTTAGAGTGAGCCTGTCTAGAATATGAAGCAGGTATTAACAATGCTGTCCTTTACTTCAAGTAGCTAAGGTTTTTGTCTGGAAGATGAATGCATCTGCTCTTCTCTTGACAGAAATACAAAGCTTTCAGCTTCTAGAGCATCCTGTCAGCTATCACGCGTCTCACTTTAAATCAAGTCATTTCACCCAATATCATTTGCATATTAACGGTAATTTTATGCTATATTTGGCAACAATTGCATGTAGATTCATTAATTAGTCTGATACTTGGTTTGTTATGTTGTTTTAAACTTAATAACAATTAACAGAGCACAAACATCTCTGTGAATTCCTTTCTCATGTCTACTTGTCTGTCCTTGACGATACTGTGATACTTTAAAGATGGCTAAAGATGTGAAAATATATTGATTTAAGTCTCTCAGGATCTTGTACACACAGGATACTACTGGATAGAATCAAACCATTTCACTTATAATGAGTTAATAAAGAAAAATTTCCTTTTTTACTTTTCCTTATTAGAATGAGACATATGTACCACTGATACTGAAGATTCATCCATTATTTATGTGTAGACATCAGAAAATCATGAACTAAAATAAAGAATGAAAAAGCATTGTAAAGCATGTTCTTCAAGAATAAGAAGGATAACTGGTTGGAATCTTTCCTGCACACAAAAATCCCCCACACACCCATTCTGATGTACAGCTTATTAATTTTAAAATGGAGTTTTGGACTTGAAAAAAATTTATTTAGTGTTTTAGTGAAAATTTTCAACTGCAAGAGAAATGAATTGACACAAACTCTCAAATATATAAACATTTAATTTCATACATTTTTAAAAGCAACATATCCTGACTTTCCAAACGTAGCTGAAATGTATTTTTCATTGCCACAGCAGTATCACAGTTAGTTCTTACAGTGGAAGTTACATCTACACAGAAAATTAGCTTTACAGGTTATATAAACCCTGAAGAAGGAGCACTGGAAGGTTGGACTTGTTCTTAAAACTCCTTCAGAAGCATCACTGGTATAAACTTATCCTCTGTTCAAACCCCCCATTTTGGTGAGAAATTTCACAAAAAGGGTAAAATCAACCAGCAATTAGCATTTTTTCTCATTTGAGATTTCTTCTCACATGTTTGTTTTAGAGAAAAAAAAAAGAGAAAATGAATCTATATTAACCTACAGTCAAAGATTTCTCCTCTAGGTTTTCGGTTCTAAAATTGTGGGAGCAAAATGCCAAACAACTATCACTATAAGCCCTAGTCAATCAGCTTTAATACAAATATTCACCAAGATAATCCATCCTTGGGCTTCAAGTAGCTTTCAGTCTAGAAGGAAAGTATGAATATTGGTCATTCAGACTAGTATTAAAATGGTGTACAGTTCAAACAATCTGAGAGTTTTCCATTGAAGATGGCTTAATTCACTCACAAGGCAGGTGTTCCTGGTGGCAGAAATAGACATGAAATGTAAATTGAAGCCTACACTTCATCACGGGTCCTTGAAGCAAGGACAAGAGTCTGTGAGATGATTTGCTGAAGGGCCAGTGGAGGGTTTCAAGGAGGGAAAAACCATAGTCGGTCTAATCGCCAGCTAAGCTAATTTTTAATGGGCTAAAAGAACAGCAGTGCTAATGCCTAGACCTAAGCTGCATTCATATTTGCTGGATAAACCAAATATTTCATAACCGTTTCCTGAAGCTTCTTTTATTATTCCCTGAATCTTCTTCTAGCTATTCTCTTTGCACAGAAGGGCTATTCCTTTCATGGTTAAAGTCTGACAGTAATGCACTGGAACACATCAGCATGAAATATAGGGGTTTATTTTTATACATTCTTGATCATATTTTTAAAGAATAGATACTGAAACCACTTTAGGGCGTAACTGAAGAGACCTTTTAAAACGTCCCTGCTGGCCGTATTGTGCTGATGAGCCTGATAGTGAAACTGGCCTTGCTGATATAATAGTGTCTTTGCTAGGCTGTAAACAATGGCTTTAATCAAGGTCCTAAATGCTTTACAGACAAAATGTTCTTTCAGGGTTTCCTGATTTTATGGAGTCAGAGAGAGTGTTTTGCTTTTGCTCCCATTGTGCAATTCTCCCCACCCTAAAAGTCTTCTTATCCTTGTAAATCTTGACAACTAAAGACAGCTGCTTAAAGTACTTTTAATGCACTGACAGGTGTTAATATTATAGATTTCTGTATGTTGTAAGTTATGTCTTTGCCCTGTAATTTTGAAATGGAAAGAAAAGATGTTCTAAGAAATTCCTCTTGGGAACAGGTTTCATTCTGTAACTGAAATATGAGCATGAAAAAGGCAGAGGTCCACCTTTGTATTCAAACACCTTTCACCTTCTAAAATTTTATGTACACTGGGGAACTGATGATTACTAAACAGTGCACCCACATTTCCACAACAAAAGTACTGATTAGGATATTGGAATACAACAGCAAACCGGAAGAGAAGAAAGCTTTTACACCCACAGTGAAAACACCCCTTTCAGATGTTATGAGTTTCCTCAACTTCACTCCCAGGCTCAACTTTACTCCTTCACCTCAGATACCTCTCCTCCCAGCACTGTTGTTGCCACAGGTTACACCCCTTCAGGGAGACATGGAGGGTTGTGGTCAAGGCATAGTGGTTTAGCTCTGCTGGCCTCTCATTTTAAAGGTCTCTTCTAACCTAGTGATTCTGTGATCCTGTGATTCTGTTTTCACCTTTTTCTTGTGCTTCAGGTGTGTTGTCCATGGGTCCCTGTCCCTTTGGAGAAGTGGAGTACCAACACCCTAAAACTTGGTGTCCCCTCTATTCTCTTGCTCCACTTTTCCCAGTTCCCTTCCCTCTCCCCAACATTTTCTGCCCTTTTTTAAACACACTTCCATGGTGACACCACCATCTTGGCTTGGAGGCTGCAATGGATCCGTCTGGAACTGGCTGTGTCTGGCACAGGGCAGCCTGGTCCTCTGCTCATGGAGGACACCTCTGCAGCCCACCACTGCCAGCACCCGGGCAATGCCACCAAGACAATTTGTATGTAAATTTACAGCTCTGCATTGCATGATGTGTTTGCATGTTGCAGGAGGCCTTTGGCAACAGGGCCAAGGGAGTGAACATTCTTCTAGGCAGTCACACTGAGTTTGCTGCCCGAGCACAACATAGTATAAGTATGCCAAAGTCAATCACCTGAACCACTTGGGAAAGGACTTTGATATTTCAAAGTATGGCTTTAATACTTACCAGTGAAATAAAGTGGAGAAATCACCTGGGTTTTTTTTTATTAGATTTATCTTATTATGAATAAGATTACTTTTTTGTTTGGTTTGATTTTTTTTTTTTTTTTTTTACTTTGTAATATTCTACAGCATACAAAAGAATCAGTGAAATGAAAAGTCATTTAAGCCAAATAATAAACACTTCATCTACAAAACATAGAAATGGAGCATGGTCATTTCTGGAAGGCACCTCTTCGTATTTTAAGTGCTTTGATAGATTGTAATTCCACAGAGCTTTCTTAAGGGATTCCTCTTACATATTCCCCTTTGAAATGCAGTATATTTCCAATGACACATTAAAAAATCAGGTCTATAGTTTTAACAGCTCATTTTTGTTCTTATAAGTGGAGGTTCCAAAAAAAAAAAAAATCCGACCTGTGCAGCATGCCTGCCGATTGGATTTGAGCAAAACTTTTTTAAGGATCCTTCCTCTCCCACTCAGACAAGTCAAAAAAGAGAACAGGAATTAGGTTGGTCATGCCAGTATATCTATGACTAGCTAAACTTACAAAAAGACCCCAAACTTACTGTGGCCCTCAGGCAGTTCTGATTATTGCAGTAATATTATATAGAAGCAGCAGCTATATTCCTTAATATCTTCTTCACTGATACTGTCCATGAGAAATATATTTTTATTTTAGTGTATCCAGGGTTAGCAAGAGTCCTTATATATTTTAAAAAATCATAGAATTGTTTTCTTCAGACTATTGAGTCCAGCCATAAACCTAACAAAAAATCCTCCAGCTGGCACTGAGGTTTGTCTATGTTTTCCCTTCAGGAACAGCTACTTAGGGAAACATTATGAAATGCAGGTGTAGGGCAAGTACTGCCTCTGGGACTTGTTGTACAGGTTTGCTCAGATGGGGGTGATTTATGAACTCTTGAATGTTGGTGTTCCTCATTTAGGAATTGGTTTTGACAGAACACCAGTATCACCCAATGATCTATCTACCCACGGTATTTCAGTGTCTCACCTCCTTAGGACATGTATTAAGCATAATTTCTAAGGTGCATTAAAAAAGACTACTTCTTTCCCTCACCAAAATAACCTCTAACTTGAAGAAAAATGTATGAAGCCCAGCAAAATAAGGCTACCCATATGCCTACCTCCACGTATAGCCTTTTTATCTAACAAAAGTAAGCTTGAATATTTCTGTTGCTTTTCCATTGCCAATCAGTGAGGAAAACAGTGTCTCATAACACTGTATATAAAATTCAGATGTCTGAAGAGATGGAAGGGGACACATGCAAGTAATTTCTCACAGAGTCTGTCAGCTCCAGTCTGCCTGCCTGTACTCATTCTGATTATAAAATGAGGTAACTCTAGTGTGGTCTCTTGTTTATCCAAGCTGCATTTTCTAGGAAGGGTGTCCTGTGAGCTGTGTATTCCTGGAGAGAAGCAGCTCATATACTTGCCTATTGTGCAGTCTACATGCAGGAGCATAGAGTGGTTGTACACCTTTGCTAAAAGTCACCCTACCTATAGGTAGGGTGGAATAATTTCTAGATGCCCTGACAGTGTTTGCAAGTGTGGATTGTTCAGTACTACCTTTTTAATTCAGGAAGTCAAACTGAAAAAATTTAGAATTTTCATCAGACTTAACAGTTGCTTATCAGTCATAATATTCTGGATATATTTTTTTAGGAGAGACTAAAGCCAAAAGGCCCTGTAAAATCCAAACCTCAAACCCACCATATAGTTCATTGTATGGTGGAAGAGTGAATGTCACACTGGAATATGAATTTCAATACAAAGCTTTTATGCATGTAAAATGCAAGCTTAGAGTGTTTTTACTGGCAGATTTATTTCTATTCCAAATGAAAAATGTAGGCATATTTAAGGTTCAATAATATGGAATCATATTTTTAGCAAAAGCAAAGAGGTTAGTTTACTGATTTCCATATAGAATATATGCAGTCTATTTTCAAGCTGAGATTAGGCACAGTTTACCTTTTGCTGACAGTCACTGTTTCCCCATGAGCTAGAATAGACAGGAATGCCATTTCTATGCTAATTGGACAAGAAGACTCATTGCCACAGCAGTATATAATGAAATATTTCTATCTTATATTTTATTATATGCTTTTCTCTAATTACTAAAAGGTGCGTCCAGTTATGTTCATAAAGAAAAGATATCGTATACATATGATGTAGACTAGGGAAAAGATACAATAATTTGAAAAAAGTAGAAACTGTTAATGCCATTCTGCCACTGTCTCAAAAAGGTTGATAAGGCATTTCTGTAGTTTGCTGATGCTTTATGTATTTACCAATAGGAATCAGCAAGGTGCCCAGAAAATGATTCTAACTTGACAGCTTTTTTTTCCTTTTTTTTACGTGTGCTTATATTTTTTAATAGCAAATGTAAATTCAGAGGTTGGCATCTGAAAAATAACCAGATTGGACCAATTATTAGGACAATGATGAAGACACTAAAATAATAATATTAAATAAAATCTAATGAGATGTTGGCACATTGTAACAACCAGTATCTATAGCAAACAAAACGAATCTAAAAAACGAGAAATGCACTACTGTATCCCAAAGATATCTTAAGGATTTGATCTATAGTATATGTGACCACATGCATAACAAATAACTTCACAAGAACAAGGTAGGACACTGCCATTGGAGTTATGCCCTTGTATCTCAGTTAAAGATATAGATGCAGCCATTACCTTTATAATGCTTCTACTTATTCTCCACACAGAAATGTTCTAGCTCTATTTCCTGAAGTTTGATATAAAAGATAAGCACTGAGAGGATGCATGAAAGAAAAGAGACCAGTCTTATCTTATTATTCCATCTTTTTTTTTCTACCATAAAAGATTTAGAACACACAAACAATAGAAAATAATATAAACCAGATAACTTGACTGAGAGAGCTCAGAAGCAAGGAGAGAACTCAGTTAACTAAAGAAGATCAAGCCCTTTATGAGTGTTAAATACCCAAAAGGATGATTTTAGTGCCACAAATTTATTTTTATGGTTAGAAAATGTACACTGATCAAGTACTGATGTAACTGTTGAATTAATATCTGTAGCTCCCCAGCTACTGCAAGCTAATTTGCCCTTTTCTTAAATGAAGCCTTTATAGACTTGTGGCATTGAGTAGCTGGTGCAATTGAGTTGTGTGTGTCCAGCAGGTCTGTG
>WBNO01003421.1:11960-132528 GCA_013400575.1 Peucedramus taeniatus | reverse complement strand
GATGACTGTGGACAATATCTTCAGAATCCTAAGTAATGTGGGCATAATGCCAAAAATGTAATTTTTAGAAACAAAACACAAGCTTTTCTCAAGGGTAGTAATACTACAAAAGGACAAGTTGAATTAAAAGCTTCGTTTCTGTATATGAAGCAGTGCAGGGCAAGCAGTGTATTTGTGTAGCTGTATTTTGGGGGGGGTAGAGAAGGGAGGGGAGTTTATTTATGTGGAGTTACTTCATCAGTCTTTAAACGTATGGGTAATTCAGTGCAAGATGTTACAATATTAGCTCAATATCAAGTCTTAACACTTCCCAATTCAAAAAATTTTGACCTGGCCTCCTCAATGTCCCCTCTTAGGAGTCTTGAATATGTAGCAAATGCAGTTGCTCTCCAGTGTATGTGATTACTTGTAAATTATCATGCTTAAATTATAGTAAATATTCACTCAAAAATCCTTTTCAAAATTACTTTGAATTGCCACTTTATTTAACTTTCTAGTAGATACTTTTCTAATATGTGGTGATTTTTCAGACATGAGGTTTTTAGAGTAGTTCACAATTATATTAGTGTCAAATTGAGCAAAGACAGTGGACAACTGTTTTGGCTGTCAACTGTGTGAATTTCTTGTGTACTCATTAACATTAGGGATGTCTTTGGAACAGGAGAATTGAGTGATATCTGTAATTACAGGTTTACCAGTATCTCCATAGTGAAGTACTTTATTACCCACTGATTAAAGAAAAGCTTTCAATATTAGGTTTTAAACACTAAAGATTGTCACTTTCCAGTTTAGCTCTTTAGTGAAGCTTCTGCTAGGATTTGAAGAGCTAGCTATGAGGAGATCTTTGTGGCTTGCATATAGTCCCATGGGATGTATTGTAGCTTGAACTGCATTATTTATGAAGATTTTCAAATTTAGCCAAATTCAACAGAATAATTCCAGTTTCAGGGCTAACTGAAAAATTTGCTGAGATGGGAGCTCAAATATCCAAGCAGTCTCAGAAAAATACAGTTATTTTTCACACCCACAAATACAGAAGACTGCCTGACCAGATATGGACCTTGCTGAACTAAATGTAGTAAAGCTTAACACTTGGGTTTCAGCTTAAAAGCAACTTGTAACAAATGTGCACAAACTCAGGGTAAATCTGAAAATTCTCCTTTTGGAGTAGAGCTGATGGGACAAATTTTAATAAAATTGGATACATCTGCAGTGGTATCATATATCAACCAAGAGGCAGACAAAAGAAATAGAAATTTATTGGAGGAATCCATCTGACTTTTCTTGTGGGCAGAATTACATCTGGCATTTGTGAGGGTGTGCCATTTCCCAGATCTTCACAGTATGTTGGCAGACTTTTTTAGCAGGCTTGGATGTTCATTCGGGAGAGCATGATCTCTGAATCGATGCATAATTCACTGCAGTAAACCAAGGTGCACATCTCCTCACAATGGACTCTTTTGCCATAAGAAAAATATCCAAAGACAAATACAAATTTATAGCAGGCAGTCAGAAGAGCAGACAAAGTATTACTCTGTCAAAATGCCAGACATTCAGAAGATGTTTTATAAAAGTTTCTAGCATCTCCTGGTCATCTGTATCCTCTTCTCAGCATAGAATCCTTATGGAATGGTTATGATGGTAATTGTGGAAAATTGGTAATCATCAGTGGTGTTAAATATCTGAATTCTAAAATTTATCAGAGTCTTGAAATTGTTGAATATTTTCCAAGGAGTATTATTAACAGTGAATATCCTAAAGTTCCTTTGCTCCATGACTAGAGTGGTCAGGGATACAGCAGGGATATAAGAAATTGTTGTGGAGAGCAAACTGCAAGAAAAGCAAGTTCACGGGAAGACTTCTGCAACTCCTGTGTGTATGAATGCAGTTTGTCAGGAGTAAGTAGGGTCAGAAGACACTTTAGAATTTGTTTATTACAAATATACAGAAGTACTGCTGTGCTGCAAACCGTTCTCTGAAGTCTGCTGTTTCAGCAACCTGAAGTATTATTACTCCAAGGTTATGGGTGTGCATTAGGCTTAGACTTGAATCCTGTTGAGTTTACAAAGTTAAGTGCATAAGCTTCACAGGCCTGAGGCTCTCGTTCAAGTGGAACTCATGTAATTTCTCTGATTCTATACAAGGCCAGGCCTGTAGTTTTTAACAGTAATTACCTCTGACTAAACCTAACAGTTAGGTAATAAAAGCATATTCTAATTTATGTGTATCAGTTGTAAGCTGGTAAGATGTGGATGAAGCCAATTCTTAACTCATTCTAGTTCACAGTGGATAAAATCAGTTGAGTGCTGGCAATAGAAGATTGGGACACGCTTCATTGGATATTAAGTGTCTAGAGTACTCATTTGGTGAAGTTAGAGCCTCAAACCTTAGCTAAGTCATTATATCCTAAAGAAGTTCTTTCTGTTGGAGCAGTTTGGTCTCTTTTGGTGCCCGGAAGGGAAGCTTCCCATCTGACTGTGTGTCAGGAAAGTCATTTTCCAAACTCAAGTTCAGCAAACATAAAATCCAGACCAGTGTCCCTGTTGGTGCAGTGGTGCTCATTTGTAAAAGCTAAAGTAAAGCCTATGCCAGCGTGAAATTTATTCTGCTCTTTGCATTTCAGTTTGTGCCTCTGGTGACTGATTTAAAAAATTACCTTTTTTTAAAGTAGCGTCCATGAAGAATAGGTAAATGGATCAGCACAGTAAGGATCAAGTTTACCTGCACAGGAGCCACTATCCTGTGATGAACAGTTTTTCAATAAGTGTCATTTGCAACTGTTATGAAAATCTGTCAGTGTCTGTTTCTGTTACAGAGCAACTGTGCTGACAGCTCAGAGGTGAGGGAGTTCTGCTGTAGAACTGCAGGAAGAGCTNGAGCTGAATGTACCTGCATGGTTCTTTCACCTGAGTGACAGGTCAGAAAGAATAGCTCTCCAGCCTTCCTGGTGGCTCTTTGCATATGGAAGCAATAAACAAGCAATCCATCTGTTTGTGGATCTTCTTTAAATCATTGATCCTGACATGTAATATTTTATAAACCACTTATTTCCAGTTAAAATTTTTTACTTCAAGTTTCATGAAATAAGATTTCCGTACTACAGAATTACAGAGCATAAAAGGAAAAGGAATGAAAGGCAGTTTGTGCTTCAAATTAGTACAAATAAAGTGAACAAAGCCATCCATTGTGTTGCATTTGTGTCACTGTTGTTAGATATTAATTTGATAAGGACAGACTGTGTTAAAATGGGGACTGAAAAAAATGTGAAGCTTTTTTTTTTCCCTTGACTGCTCCATCATACATTATAATGTTTATTGTTGAGATTAAGTACTCTCTATTCAAGCAGTAACAAGTTTCATAGTGGAACAAAAGTAAGCAGCACTCAGGAAATTCATTTCAACAAAAAGTATGAACAGAAAGATATGAAAACTATTGATTATGTTGTCTGTGGTGACATACAAACAAAATGATAACTGTTCACACTTTACAAGTGGAAGAATGGCAATGTCAGATTGTGCAGAGATTAACATAAGAATCTGACATCTTTGGTGAAAATTTATAATTACAATTGATGCTTTGGTAGAGATTGGAATGAGGGTAGAATTTTGTAAAATAATTTTTTCTGTTGTTCATGTCATTGCCAACTACTTAACCCTTTGATTATCACTGATTATTGCTTTGGGTAAACGTGACTGTTGTAATAAGTTTTTCTGTGATTTGTACCAGTTCTAAACATCTGTTTCAGAAGAAAACTTCTTAAGCTTAATTTTGTTCTGCAGAAGATGTTTTAAATAGTATCATATAGATACTGCTCTCCAGGGCAAAGTTTTGTGAAAATGGTTGATTTGTGTCTTGACTGCCTTTACTGAAGAAAATTAGAGCTCTAAACATCAGAAAATTGAAGAAATGTAAAGAATTTATCTATGACTGCTGAGCACTGGTTTCAAGGTACCATCATCACTTCTGTTTCTTATTATTTACAGAAGTGTTTGATACCACTCTGCTAGCTTTGGTTTCTTACTAGATTCATGGCTGGGTTGGACCACAGATGTTGGTGAGGAGGCATTGTAGGGACAGGAGTAAAAAGGAAATCCTTGATTTCCATAGTAAACTGTTTTGAAGAGAGAGCAAGCTCCAGTAAGTACCAAATCATCTGACTTTTCTGTAAATGAAGGTATGTCATTGATCCAGATGCATACAAATATATCAAAAACTTGAGACAGACACTTTCCATGTTTGAAGAATGCATGCTGCATTTTACTTTGACGTGGACTAATAATTTTATTCCCTAAAATGAGGTTATTCTGTTACACAGTTTCAAAATGTTCTTGTTTGGCTGTTTAAAAACTAGAAATTCTGTTTATCTAGCATAAGGAAGGGATTTAAACTCTCTGAACTGAGTAGGTGATTTTGAGAGATCCCAACTTCATTCTCATATAAAAGCACTGAAACATGAGCTCAAATGCTGATTTTAAAAGGACTCCTTTTTCATTTGTCTTAGCTGTGTGCCTCAAATATGTCAAAGTTATTCAGTGATAGTCTAATCCAGAAATCATGGTTATAGTGTATAAATTAGCACACGAGTTAACACTGTTAAATACATTCTGATAGCTTTAGTATCCATTTTTCTTATTCACTCTGTTTTCAGGGACACAAATTGAATGGGCAAAGATTCAAGTAAAGGATAAAAAAGAACAGGGAACAGTTTTTCATAATTAATATTCTGATTAATATTCTGTAACAGACCTCATTCCTATTCAAAGGAGTATCTACATATAGGGTTGTAGACATTATTAAGATCACATTGACTTCATAATTTGGAATTCAGAGATGTTCCATGTGAAGAGGAAGGGCTGCAGAAGGATCTCCAACTCTAAGGTGTTCTAATGCATCTACGTGCTTTGTTTGCAAAGTGTATACATTTTGTGGTGTTTGTTTCAGGGTAAAACAGCTAATTTCTGATTGCTAGAGGACTACCTGGGATGCTCTGCTTTGAGATACTTTTTCTAGAGGCTGATAGAACATTGGAGACTGTTTGCCCACGTATTTTCTGTCCATATTTTCAGATATGCACAGTTCTAGTATATCATAGATTTTTACAATAATTCACATTGCAAGGGACCCCTAGAGGTTTACTGGAGCAAATTTGAAGTTTTCAGTTGCCTTATGTTCAGTCATTTTGAATACTTCCAAGGACATTCTACTGTTTGATCCCTGTTGTGAAAATTCTTTTTCCATATGAAATTTCTTTGATATTGTAAAACTCACATGAGTTTCAAAAGCAGTTTGATTTATGTAATTTTAAATACCATTTTTAAGAACATGAACTCATATAAATCTCTTCTTTTTCCCCTATGCACTTTAGCATTTCAAAAATAAGCTGATCGAATTAAACCACACAAACTAATTTAGGCACTGACGAGTAGAAGAGACGCGGGTTCGGGGGTTAGGTCTGACTTAAACTAGAATTGCCATGTTGGTAGTATCTCCTTGAATGTAACCTTGTTTCCATAAAGTAAAAGTTTTGGAGACTTAAATGAGTCAAAAGAAGTTACTTAATTACTAGTTAACGCTGATTTTCGTAATTGCTAGATATATTCTGCACTGTTGTTTTTAATCTGTAAATTGATTTGAAACTATAAATTCTCATTTACATGGCAGTTTACAAAATCCATTTTTTGCCATACATTAAAAAATAGTCCTCATATGTTTATTCTGTTTCAGAAAAACTGTGTAACATTGCACGGTATTTTTAAAATCAGTTGCACAAAATCCTGCTATGAAAAATCACATCGTGTGTCTGAGCAGCCTCAGTCAGTGTTTCCTGAGCCCACCTGCAAAGCACAGAAGTGCTTTTAATGGAATATCTGAAGTGAGCAGTGCTGTAGAGGTACAGTCAGGTGAACATTTGGTGCTAAAGACAGCACAACATCCACAGAAGGCACCTGTGTCCCACTGAACTCAGATACCTATTCCTGAAGGCTGAGAAGGTGCCTGGCTGCCTTACACTTCCAAGGCAACTCAAGGGATGTTGTCACACATTCCTAGGGAACACAGGTATTTGCTCACTAAGTTTCAGGGGCTTCCTGTTCTCAAAATCTTGTAATCTCACTGATATTCTGTGTCAGGAAAGGTTAGTTGTCTGTCATAGGTTGACCATCTAACCTGATCTTTAATTGATCTAAAACTTTTTTTTTTTAATATTGCATTTTTTGGGAAATTGAAAAAAAGTGTTTTTTCTGTCATATTTAATGTATTTGGAGTGTGATTTTCTCTGAAGGTGGTCAAATAATGTGATGAGAGCAGAGTCCGTTTCAGGTAGAGAAGCGTGGGAAATATTCAGTAGAAAATTAAAACTTACTTAGGTATATCTTGAATAGCAGTGCAAAGTGGAGCCCCTACTAAAGTCTCTTACTCCCCCAAGAATATGACTTTACAAAAAATAATGTCTTTCCAGAAAATGATCTCTTAGCAGGGAAGTTTCCCCTGAGGTTATAAGATCTGGAAGTAAAAGACTTACTCTCTTCTCCCTGGTTACAGTAGTGGTCCTGCTATTAAAAGTAGGTTTCTGAGGTATGAATTCATAAGCTCATTAGAAATAGAAACCTAATGTAAGTATTATTTGGCTCTAAAAAGCTAATAATTAGGGGTATTTCCCCCTCACCCTTGGAATGTGAAGGAAATACTTATTCAGACTATGATAATTAATGCAAAACACATAGCTCATTGTATTCAAAATATTCTACAGCCAGTTATTATTACCCAAATTAATTTAAGTGAACATATCTCTGTTTAGAGCTTAGCAACTGTCCACATTTCAACTATATTAAAAATTATTAGAATTAGCATAGATCCTGACCCTCATTTACTTGTGTACAGAAACAAAGCCATGTAAGAGTCCTTATATAATGAAAATTAAAAAGCCAAGCAATAACATTAATGTTCTTTTAAATAATTAATTTTAATGTGTGGAAATGTGAGCAATAAATGTTTTATTGTAAACCCTGATGTGGTAATTAATCCAAGTGATTAGGACCTAATTGTGTGTTCATAGTAAATGTTATATTTGCTGTGAAAGACATTTTGTTGGAATTGTGGTTTGGAGGATAGAGTTGTGAGAAGAGTGATACTTGAAAGAAATATTTAACTCACTTTCTCATAACTTGGTAAGCCAGAAATTGAAAGAAATACATCCTTTATTATTATGCCAATTATGTTTTTATCTCTTCTGAGCTTTTTGTTGCACTATGAACTTAATTCTACACAGTAGTGGTGCTTAAACATGAAAGTAATATGTAGGCCCTTAAAAATCAGCTAGGAAGTAACTTGGGGACTGAGAGAGATATTTTATTTATTAATCATTTACACCTTAATTTGCAAATAATGGAAGTCCTACTATTTCATAAGGCTGGTCATTTCTTTAATGCAAAGAATAAGTCATCCCGTGAACAGTGTTGGTTTCAGGTGTCCTGGTTGTGCTTTGGAAAGCCCTATCACACAGCAAATGAATTCAGATCTCTACTGAAGCTTTGGAGCTGCTCCAGAATTTCACTAATATATTGATAGAGTTTGGATCCCTCTTTTTTAAAAATTTTATTTGCGTAGGTGGGTTTTTTCCTTCAGCAAAGTTACTTATTTTAAATATACTGTGGGCTTCTGTGGTTCTATATAGAGCTCAGTTTTGCCCATGGTGAGTCTGCCTTCCTTAAACAGACTCAGTTAAAGGATGAGTTAGCATTTGAATAGTGCTATAAGCTTCAGAAATCTTTTGACTTACCACTTGATCATTTCTTTTTTTCCTCTTCATACCTACCATGCTACTTATTTCTGATGATATGATCTTTATTAGTGAAATAATATGCTCTTTCTTTGGGGCTCTTGAAATATGTTCTAACGATGATGGTAATGACTTTGATTAATATTTAATCCCCGTGCTGGTATGTTCTTATAAATTACAAGATCTCAAAGGTAGCTGGGGGAGGGAAGAAAGGTTTCTGCTGAAGTGTTTCAGTATTAGAATGCTTAGGGAGAAAGATACCTATATTTCATTACTTTGTATCTGCTTTCAAACTTGAATTTAAGTGAAACATTTTGTACCATGACCACATTCTTGACAGGGAAATCTGTGAAATGGACTTATTGTCCAGGACACTGGACTCATTCTTGTGTTTATGTTACGTAAATGTTGCATTCCTCTGCATCACCTGGGGATCATGGCAGAGGCCGCAGGTAGAGCAGTATATACCAGTATAGAATAAGAGCTTGGTGATACTTTTTTTCCTTTTGACACCCCTTCAGTCAGTGGTGATTATCTATTAATATCAGTCATTGTTTCACTCTCAGTGTTTAACCTGTATTCATAAAACAGACCATTGTGCTGATATAAGCACATTTAATTAAACAAATACTCCTATTTGTTCTCTTCTTGTTCAAGGCGATTTTTCATATGCAAGAAATGGGCTTGTTTAAAGTATTTACTTAGAGAGCTTTCAAACTGAGGATTAACTGTCTAGAGAATTAGAAATTCTCTATGCATTTGTAGTTACATAGATTCTCTCAATTTACTAATATACTGTAAATATTATGTACACACCAAACTTGAATGAATTCAACATATGGTTGATGTTTACATAATTTATGAGATGCCACACTATATTAATGGAACTAACCATATACAAAAAAGCAAATGTTGCACTATCATCGAGGGCCTAAATTAACCATACCTTATTCTATGCTTCCTGTAGTGTTTATTTGCCAGGACAAGGATCCTGGGATTGTGCTGAAAATTTTGGCAATTAAGATTGAAAACCAATTATCTCATTGTTCCAAACATCATCAATAATATTGATGCCAATTTTTAGACTTCTGGGTATTGTTTAATTAAACAATAAAAAAGTATGTCCAAGTCTATTTTTTGTCTAAACACAATGTTATCCTCATATTAATAGATGAGGTAGACAAACCTAATAAAGAGTTATTTTTAAAGGATGAAAGGTGAAAGAAATGGTTTCTCTCTTTAATCAGCAATTTAACAATTTTTTAAGATGCATGGCTTTCTCAGTAAGGATTAAATTGGTTTTCAATAAAAAAAAGTATGGTAAAGTGGTTCTGGGATACTAGGACAAATGAAGTGGCTTGCTCTTTATCATAGCTTGCTTGATTTGCGGCTTATATTTTATTGATGGTAATACCCTATACTCTGTAATACCTTTCAACACAAAATTTCAGTCATTTCAGTAATGTTAAGTAATTAAACCTCCCACTGGTTCTGCCATTGGAGGTGTATTTATCACTATAACGATTTTGCAAGTGGGTAAACAGAGGCAAAAGAGGTTGAATTATTAATTGAAGTAATAAAATCTCTGGGCTCCTATCTCCCAGATGATGTTTAGTACTTCCTCCAAAATTTTGTTTAAAATTCAGTATAATTAAATGTATACATCTCACTCCCTGAGTTTAATAAACTCATGTAAAACTACATACTAAATTTGAGAAAGCATATTTGAGATGTGTTTTTGCTTTTTCACAGAGGGACTGACGTAAGGGAGCATTGTCAAGCCAAATTCTTAAGCTCATTTTGGCAAGATGAATTTAGATCTTAACCAACTTTGTACTTTTCAGGGAAATAGGAGAATTTCTTTATTTGGGATGTCGTTTCTCCACACCAAAAGTAGGTATATTACTGCTCTCTGGCACATGTTACACCTCATTGTTAGAGTTCACATCTACACTGTGAGTACACATCTCCTAAATAAAGTCACACAACTATTTTGTCCTTAGCGCAACTAAGAACAACTCCTGGAGAGTGCCAAATTTAAACAATAGTAATCAGAATTGAAAAAAATTTCCAAACTGATTAAAATTAGAAATAGATTGGTAATATATGCATAAAATAATTGTTTTCTTTAGCATGTGGTGCTAGATATTGAAGTTTTTCTGCTACTGATAGATACAAATATGGCAATAATGAGAGTTCACTTCAGCAACAAAGAAGCTGTTCAAGTCTGAAAGCAATCCTCTCCTTCTGACATGTTGGCACCATCATAGAGGAAAATGTCATGGTCAATATAAGCACATTTACTGACAGTTAGGTTTTTTCCTGTGTTCCTGAAAACTGTTTGAAACTTGGCTTTTATCAAAAACAGAAACACTGGCCACTCAGAATGATAAAACAATAGTTTATGACTTAGTCATTTTCCAGTTATAAAGCAATACTTTCATAAAAATAAACAAGGCATACAGGAACAAGCCAAAACAATTACTCAGAGAAATTGTTGCATTCTTGCTGTCCTTGCTTCCTGATTTAAAACAACTGTCTCCAGTAGGAACTGGACAAAAAGCAGCAGGTTTTGTTTCATTAAGTAACTGCTTGCTGATCACTGAGATAAGATTTATCACTGAGATAAAATATAGTTCGAAAATGCAATTGATACTGTCTAGGTACTTTCTAAATTCCTAAATTACCTTTTACAGGAAGAACAGGTACACAGATTAAAATAACGTTCATGTATTTCACTAATTTACAGACCTAACATTTCCCAAGTGGATAGTTACAAAGAGCTTTTGTCCTTTCTAGAGAAAGTAAAATGCTACTTTGAAGCCACAAGAACTTTTATTAGTAAAGGTCATGTTGATTATTTAATTTGTAGGTGTTTTTTAATTGTTTCTGAAGGGTTTTTTCCCCATACTGTGAGTGTTTTATCTGCATCATCATGACTATTCTGTCGTAGTTCAGTAAGGAAAATAATTTAACAATAATTTCAAGCAAGAACAGGATGCAAGTATAAATGCTCAATACAGAGATTGGAGAGGTAAGGGGTCAATAATTGTGCTAACTTGACAGTCTTGCACATTCCAAGTAATGTGCTCAGCTGTTTCAATGTTAAAGGTAGTTTTTAAATTGCTCCCTGCTCTTTTAAACTCACATAAGTACTAAGACAGATGAGGAGTTTTTCCTGTATCATTCCAAGAAGACTCCTTCTGATTCCTGTTCTGAGGGAAGATGATTTCATTGCCATGTCTCACAGTGGGTGGTACATGGACTGCACCCCATCTGTGCTCAGGCAGTTCAGAGGCTGGAATACAAAAGTATTGTATTCCAATTCTTTCAGACTCTTCTGGTTGTAAGAGCACCTGGAAGTCTTGTGGAAGTTCTTTGGTCTGGAGCAGTTACCTAGTGGTTCATTCTCCAGCTCAGGAACTGCCATGTGTTCGACCTCACTCTTTCCAAGAGCTGGTGTTTTTGCTAGACTGCAGCAGATGAGACTGATGGCAGAGCAGAGCTGAGGGATGCCTCTTCTGCCCAAGTGTGTGGCTTCAAGCTCTCTTTGTGTGCAGAATATAGGAAACTTAACCAGGTCCAAAAGCTCTGACTTGGTTGTGTCTGTCATGTAATGGAGCAAGTTTTTCTGGCACCTCAGCACTCTCTCCCTGGAACTGCCAGCACACTTGAAGTTAGATGACTTCTGTAGGGCTTTACTGAATCATGGTATTTATCAGGACTGTCACTATGTAACTGTCAAGCTTTCTGTGTGTCTGAAAAATTCCACCCTTTAGATGGATGAGAGTGTGATGTCGTCATAATTGCATTTTTATGTAAATGCTTACTATAAAATAATTTTGGATTAAATGATGTGTTCTTTTCCTGTTGGCAGAATATAATTTGTCTTAAATGGCAGCAGACTGTTGTATCTGTTTTCCTGAAAGTTAAATATTTTGATTCACGCTTACGATTTATTGATTTTACATTGTTACCAAATGGCATTCCCAAATCGGCTCAGAATAACATGGTTCAAAATCCTGTCATTCATATGATAAAGTTGTTTTCATGTAATCCACTCTGCAAATGGGAGTGGCAAGGATAGTGGAAGAGCTAGAAAGAAAGAAATGCATTTTAGCAGGTAGTAAGTTTGAAAGAAATCCTATTCTAATATTATTTTAATTATCTCTGTATTTTTTTGAGGCAATATTGCTTCTTTACTATGAAACAGTTATAAATCCCAAATTGCAAGGCTGTTTGTTATCATCTCGCCCTGCATTTGTTTGGAAATACTCACTCAGAAAAAAAAAATCTTGATCCTGATTGTGCAAACATTCCATGTGCTTAATCCAGATGAATTCATGTGCACGAGTGCAGTGTAAGGCAAGGCTTCTCAGCTTGGACAGAACACCTTCTAGAGAATTGCATTCACCAAAGCCAGAGCTGTGCTGGTTTCATGAGGTCACCTCTTCAACACTCTGTTTCTGTGCTGCTGACACTTTTGACACCCTTAATTTGCTGCCTTCACGTCTGCTATAGCTGGTGCTGTAAGTGTTTAGTGTAGGTCAGAAGAAACCTTTTGGGTCTCTGTGTGTGTAATAAAAATGAGAGAGGTGGCTTACAAGACAAATTACTGGTGTGTAAACTCACCAAATCCTTCTGGTAATGCTAGTGTCTACAAAAAAAAAAGATGTGAATGTGAAAGACTATCCAATATTCACAGTACCCTGGCATATCTTATGAGGTGCGTCAAAGAATTCCTGAATATTGTAGAATTGAGATTAATGTGATACTTTCTATTGACTTTGTCCTCTGCTGTTGCATGCGTCTTACTGAATTTTAAAAGCTCTTAAATTACAAACAAGTGACTGTATCTCCCATAGCCATGTGTCTGCAATACATGAATGTATTTTTCTTATTTCTTCCTCTTTGTTTCTTTTTATCCCACAAGGAAAATTAGGGTTTTTCCCCACCAAAGGACTGTATTTAAATAAAAGGGCTTCTTACAGTGCCTAAGAATTGTTCACGTTCAATGCTTTGTTCATGTGTACATACAAACATGCATATACATAATTCAACCTACCATCCTATTTTCCTGGTCTGTATTTTGGTTCAGCCATCCTCTCTGGCTTGTGATACAATGGTGCCTTCCTTCTGGCATAGAAAAGACACTCATTACATTTTGAGCAGCAGAAAATAGTAGCACATCATGAAGCAGTAGCATCTGGTACACTCTATCAGCACACGCCAAAGGAATTCTGTGTGCTGCTAATATATCTGATAGCCTTTAATGTTTTGTAGGTTTTCTAAGTGTACAGTATTGCTACCTTTCACTTCCTGTGACTGTACTGCCCAATTGTCACATGTCCTTCTATCACAGAATCATCAAGGTTGGAAGAGATCTTTGAGATCATGGAATCCAACCACCCACCCAGCACTACCACTGTAACACCTAAACCACTAAACCCCATTACGCAGCACCAGATCCCGGTGCCTCTTAGACACCTCCAGGGATACTGACTTCCCCATATCCCTGGGCAACCTATTCCAAGACCTGACCATCCTAACAATGAACAAAAAACAGATTAGTATCTAATCTGAGTCTCCTCTGTCTCAGCTTTAGGCCATTTCCTTTTGTCCTCTGTAGGCAGAGTAGAAGAAGCCAGTCCCCACTTCACTGCAATCTCATTTCAAGCAGCTGTAGAAAGCAGTGAGGTTCCCCCTGGGCCTGCTCTCAAGACTAAACAACCCCAGGTCCCTCACCCATTCCTGTAAGACAAGTTTTCTAGACCTTTCATGAGCCTTGTTACCCTTCTCTGGACGTGCTCCAGCAGCTCAGTGCCCTTTCTGAAGTGAGGGGGCCAGAGCTAAAAGCAGTACTCAAGGTGGGGCCTCACCAGTGTCCAGTTCAGTGGGGCAGTCACTGCCACACTGTTCTCTCTGGCTACACTATTCTTGCTGCAGGCCAGGATGCCATTTGCCTTCTTGGCTACCTGGGCCCATTGCTGGCTCATACTGAGCTGGTTGTCCACCAGCATCCCCCTCCTTCATGAAGATAGATACATATGCAGTAATTTCATTTTTCTATGCAATGCACATTTTCCAGGCTGTTGGAATTTCCGTTTGTTAACTGTCTCATCCTTTGATTAGAGGTGTTTTCCTCATGGTTGTTTTAAGTATCTTTGGGTTTTGCAGATAAATAGGACCCCAAAACTCTCTGTAGTAGTTTAAGGTATGTAGGTGGGTATAGAATATCTTCTGAGGAGCCTCTTAACCTTCTTGTTAGTGGGAATAGAACTTCCTAGTGGTGAAATACAAAGTCTTTTATAGCAGGGATACAGGATACACTTATTCTCCCACTCAAAGCTAGTGTTGGCTGACAGTTCATTGTTAGAGTAGGTAAGAGTAGATGGCTTAGGAATTCCTTTGGATAGATCTGTCTGGACTAAAAGCAGTGGCAGCTGCAAGAGCCTCCAGGCTGAGTTTCTAAGGAAGTCACAGAGTAACTTTGCTCTGAATCCCAGTGAGATATAAGAAAACCTAGAGTTTTTAGGGGAATTCATTCCTGTACACAATTGTAGAATGCTGCAGTGGGGTGGCCTGTGGCTCCTCTGGTTGTAATTTCAGTTTAGGAAGCTGGGTTACTGTAACCACGCTGGTCATAGCTGCATGGAATTCCACTAAAAGTAGAGACAAAATCAATTTAAATATCTGAAGGAGGGGGGTTGAATTAAGTTTCTTTAAAGCAATATCTGTTCAGATCCAGTTTTATTTTCTCCCTGCTTTCTTAATTCCATTTTGTGGATTGTACGGCTACAGTTTTGTTTTGCAAAGAAATGTTATACTTGGAAAAGAGCTGTCATACACAGAACTCTTAATTTCTAGATGTTTTAATGTCAAACAGTTATTAAAAAAATATAAACAAAACCATGGAAGAATGCAATTAAATGGCAGAAGTGATTTTTAAGAAACCCAGAAGACAGAGCAATAGCCTTTGAGATTTCCTGGCCTTTACTTTGCAGGATCTAAAATGCAAACTCTCCTATCTGTATCTCAGCACTTTTATGATGCCTTTACATGGAAAAGGGAGTTGGATGCAGGCCTGAGTTAGATCTCATGGGGATAGTGTTCTGTACCTTAAATTACAATCAGATGTATTTTACTTAAGATGAAGTTTTCAGCCTAAAATTGGTAAGAAGCCTAATTATTTGACCAGGTTACTATTTACGTAGGCCACTGTAGAGCAATCTGTCATTATCCAGGGCTGGCAACACGTCACCCTTGAAAGATTTTTATTTTGTGTTTGGAACAGTTTTTTTTTAAAAATCCATCTCTCTGTTCATTACATAAAAAACTAAAATATGGTAGCAATTGCTGTGGAGATTAGAAGTTATAGAAACTGCTCATTTTAATTCTTCTGAATGTAAAATTAGCAAAGAAGCTTGAATGTTTATAGGCTTCCAGTCCTTTAGGGTGCTAACCAGCTCCACAGCATGCATAGGATTCCTGTGCCCTTTGGACTTTGATTGTCAACTAGCAAATCATGCCCAGATTTTGAAATCAATCATGTATTTTTTAGACTGAAGTGTGTGGAGCTAGGGGAAATAGATATACTTTCAAAGTAGTCTTTAATCTGTAGACTTATATTATTTTTTCTAGTGATTAGAATGCCTAAAATCATCTGATAACTGAAGTATGCAGGATGAAAATATAACTACTCTGTGATTCAAAGGCATAATCATATGGATGAAAACTGGAAAATAAGACTGTGTCACTATTGCATCTTTTGGAGTGTCATGGTGGTGATGTTATAGATAGGACTGAGATGGTGTTTTATTTTTCAGACCCTCTTCAAAGTTGTTTCTCCCTGTGCCTTAGATGTATCTCTGGCCTTAAATTTAACACTTGCTTCTTATGCTTGAAAATTGGTATTATTAACTGAGTTTGGAGAACAGTTAGTAAAATAAGTTTTAGAATTATAAAAACAAAACATGTGAATGTTGTTTAATTAGTGCAAAGTCTAAGCCTTTGTTTAATTAATAGATTAATGAAACTGTAGGGGATCTTTGCATAGCTCCTGGAACACATTTGGTTGGGATAACCATCTGCAGTGCTAAATTCAAAATGGCAGCCTGGTTCTTCATAGGGTTGAAATCAGTATTCACAATTTAGTAGACAAGTAGTGATTTGTGGAAGTTGATACTTACTTAAATGTGGATGTTCTGAGTAAAGGAAAGTACTTTTGGAAGAAGGGGGCAAATAAAATACCTATGTGGAAACATGAAAACTCCTAGGTTTTTTTTTCTGCGAAACAGTAACAAGTGCTACAAATTCAGCATTTTCAGGGCCTTTATTGTAAACGAGGTACTAATGTTTAAGTTAGGGAGTTCATTAGTCTCCTAGCTGAGTATAGAGCAATCAGACTGGACTTTGGAATTAAGCAGCACAGTCTGATTGACTCTAGTACTATAAAGGGGCATTTAGAATTATAATACATCACATTTTAAGATATGAACATCAGTCTTAGCTGCCATGGGAAAGCGTAGTCTGTGGAATGCAGAGGTAAGGAGTTACATTTCACTTTGAAAGGCTGTCATGCTAGGCATATGCAGATTCTTTGTCATCTCTTTAATACCTTAATGGAAAGCCAGTATTTCACAGAAGTTTTTATCTGTGCACATGTATGACAAATGTGGGTTGGGAGAGACTTTACAGCAATAGCATGCTTCATGTGGTACCTAATGTAAAATTAGTAACATACATTGATTTGTTTTGATGCTTGCAGGGATTCTTCCTGACAGTGTCACCAGAAGCAGTATTAAAAGTGGCTGCTCAGGCTTCTGCCAACAACAAGATCTTCAGCTTGAATCTTTCTGCACCATTTATAAGCCAGTTCTACAAAGAGCCGATGATGAAAGTCATGCCTTATGTGGACGTTCTTTTTGGAAATGAAACGGTGAGTCTTAATCTCTTGCACTTTGGTGTTTGTGTCTCAGAGCCTGCTTCCCCAGGACATAGCCTCAAGCTGGGCCAGAGGAGGTTGGATATCAGGAAGAATTTCTTCACTGAAAGGGTTGTCAGGCATTGGAACGAACTGCCCAGGGAGGTGGTGGAGCTAGCATCCCTGGAGGTGTTCAAGAAAAGACTGGACGTGGCACTTAGTGCTGCAGATCCAATTGATGGGGTGATGGTCAGTCAAAGGTTAGACTTGATGACGTTGAAGGTCTTTTCCAACCTTGATGATTCTGTGATTCATGGTCCTTCTTTTTTTATAGAGGGAATCTGACCATGTGAGGTGTCACTAGAAAGTTAAATCTATGGTCACTGGACTGGGATATTACAGTAGATGCCAAAGATGTCACTTGACCTGTTAGAGGTTTACAACTTACTCATTCTAGCAGGAAACATCCCACACATTGGTGCTTTGTAATAACTGTCCATGTGCACAATGTCCTCAACCTGAATTTAACTCTGCTGGAAGAAAACAGACAAAGGGCTACCTCTGAGCTCCTGTAACTTGATTCCTTACCCATAGTGCTGCTATTAATAGCATTTTCTCTGATGAAGATGACTCTTTGGGGAGAAGTGGGAGGAGAAAACTAAGAAATAAAGAGCTGGTTTGAAAGGTTCTCATTGATTTTATGGTGGATGGACTGGCAGGCCATTGAAGGAAGGCTTATTTTTGCTGTGTAAGTTGGCAAACAGATTTCATTAAATTCTGCCTGGAAGAACATGTTAATGGACCAAATTAATTCAGATTTCCCTCATCATTTTTGATTTTTCTTCACTTTAGAAAGTGTTCTTAAATATTTATTAGTTTTCTCAGCAGGAAAAGGTTGAAAAAAGCCTTGAAATGTGTGACACACCTAAATCAAATGTGGATTTGTCACTCAAGATAACTACAGGAGTACAGGAAAATTATGGAAAAGCAACTTATTCTTGTGAGTGGTTATTCCTGGTTGTAACAAAGGGACTTGCAACGACAGAATCAGTCTTTAAACTATTGTCCACATGTCCACATAGAGACTAGCATTGTTATAGATACTTAAATATCTTATAGATATAGATAGGATTTAAAAAAATTAAAATACTTATTTTAAAACAAAGAAAATTACAGTGTTTTTAAATGCACTGGGCTAAGGGAAACCCTTTTAACAAAGTTAGCTGTACAGAAAAAGTATTTTCCAGACATGTTCTTGCTATTTCCAGCTGCTACCTTTGTACAATATTCTTTATAGAGTCCTCACAAAGATGGTATTGAGTATTTTTATGAAATAACAGTATAATCTCAGCACAAAATCCTGTCAGACTTCACAGATTATGTAATACCAAGTCTAGATAATTTTAGAGAAGAGCTTCACAGAAATTTCTGGGATTAAAATTTGAGGGTCTTTTATGTAAATATTGTTCCACTGACTTATTAGGATAATTCAGATCATAGTGGTTCATTAGGTGCTATTTTTCATAGGTTGTTACTTTTTGTGCATTTGTGTATTTTATAAGCAATAGCCCATGGTACAGGTGACACTCCCATTTCAGAAATTTTATTCAGACTAGGTTAATTTCCTCTGCCGTTTCAGTTTCTTATGGTATTATTCACCTGCTGTCAAAAATACTGTGTAGTACTGTTGTGTTTGTTAAAGTTGAAAGACTCCCTGCATTTTTTGTATATAATTTCTGAAGCATTTTGGTGTCTTTCAGGATAAAAAATACTGTTTAAACTTAAGTGATCATCCTTAAACTTGGTGTTACAATACATATAAATACTTCAGAGTACCAGCCTCTTTGCTACTTACACTAATCATGGAACCCTGATCATTTTTTAGTCTCAGCTTCCTGCTGGCTATTGCTGCTTTGGAGTTGTTGAAATGCTGCTTGCAGTGGTTTATTGTCTTGCCTTTCTGTGTGACTTGAAACCATGCTCTTGGTATGATGTACTTCTAGTTTTGAGTAGCTTCTGTGTCTTCTCATTGTCAGTATTTCTGCTCTCTGTGTATGGTTTTTGATAAAGAGTAGTTGCAAAACTCAAAGCTCAGTCTGACATGTTCTGCCTTTGTAGCTTCTACCCTTGGCTTTGGTGCTTTTTCTTTCCTCCCATATGAATTTCAGCTACAAGCACGTTCAGGATTTTTTTTTTTGTGTTTGTGTATGTCTTGATGGGCCATGAACCACTTGAGCTAGCCAACACCAAATTTTTGTCCATTTGGTGTGATTTCCTTTTGCTCTATGCTACATTTTCCATCAGTGTAAGTGCATAAGTTAACAAATAAGCAAGGCATGCTAAGTTGTGTGGTTGTTACTTCATTAGT
The DNA here is from genome assembly GCA_013400575.1 of Peucedramus taeniatus. Lineage (NCBI taxonomy): Eukaryota > Metazoa > Chordata > Aves > Passeriformes > Fringillidae > Peucedramus > Peucedramus taeniatus. The sequence goes on along the minus strand of WBNO01003421.1, from coordinate 113,460 downwards.
ACAAACAATATTCTTAGACACAATTTGATTCTTCCCTATATTTATCTTCACATTATAGTCCAATAAAATTCTATTGTTAAGCACTGAGCTGTTTATTTTTTGAATAATACGAAAACATCCAAGTGCAGCAAAATTCCAAATTGCTGCCATTCCTAAACTAAAAACAATTGGCAAAGTGATTTTAAATTACATCTTCTACTTAAAAAATTTACATCTGAATGGAGATTAGTTATTTCAAGTTTCAGCCAGATGGTAATTAAAATGGGCAAGTTATAAACCTCTCAGAATAAATATTCTAGTTTTGAATGTAAATGCCAGCATAACTTTAACTGCAGTTTAGACACTGAGTGCTGTGGTAACAGCTCAGTATATGTATCAATTTCAGCTTTAACTCAGTGACCACTGGTGTTTTGATAATTTATTTAAATCTCATTTATAACCTACCTAAACATCTTGTCTTGAATTTTTTCTATTTATTAACGGAACTTCATATAACAAATTTAGTACAGAACATTCAGAAAAAGAGTAATTACATGGTCATTGCAGTTAACCAAGTAGGGCCATTCTGCAGTCATTATCTGGCAATACATGACTGAAGAACTTGATTATTGTCATTGCTTTTAATTTTTATTAAATTAAGGTTTTTTTAATAGTGTCATTTTGCAAATGGTTCTTAGCAGTAATACCTTCCAAGCTACCATAATCACTGGATAATTAACCTGCCAGGATTAAGCACACTCTACTTTGCCTCAGGATGCTTAACTCTCAAATAAGGTCAATTATCTCCTGATGATAACTGCTTTGTCACAAGTTGCTTAATTCAGCTGTAAAAGCTCACCTTAGAATACATATTTTACAACTCAAAGTAACAGAATGGTCAAAAGAATGAAAGCTTTGAAAGCGACGTCTTTACACAGAGTTGTAGAAAGTTTCCTACACAGCGATTATTCTAGGCAAGGAAAGGAGACTAAATTTGTATGCATCACTTTCCATTTTCCTGGTTAGGGCTAAATGTTGATGTACATTAAATACTTGACCCATCAAAGTCTGTAATGGACACAGGAATCCGAATTCAATTTCCAGTCTCCCCAAAAGATGTGGGTTACAGTGGCATCTCTTCAGGGAAGGAAGTGCCTTGGGGGAACAGTCTGTGTATTTTTGCATGTGCACCTGGATAGCAGATTCTTCAGGATTTAAGGGAGACTGCAAGGTTTTCACATGGTTGATCTTCGCATCTGGCACCAGTTCATGACTCAAAGGAATATTTGTTGATATTGATGTGATAAAGATCTTTTGGGTTCTCTTGCTTTGTGTAGGCAGGGCATCACTGAAAAATTTTAGAATTTAGACATTTTTGGAGTTATAGACATGTTAAGCTTTTCATCTAGTGCTTTACAACAAAAACAATAAACCAATGATATAACTTGTGGTACTCAGTGTACAGAGATCCGTGGAGGTTGAGGAGGTTACATAGAAGAGAAATAGTGAATTTTTATGAAGTTCAAAATAATAAAGAAAACTGATGATAAGAATTATTCTTTAAAAATTGATCCTCTTTGTCTCTAGTGTAAAGAGCTATTATTTCTAACCACCCAGTCTCTGAACAAATTAATTACAGGATTATAAGCTGAAGTTTTGCAAAGACAGAGCATCTGTGAGCCCATTGGGAAATTGCTGCTGGTGTGACAGCAAATGTGCTGAAAAGAAAGCAGGTTGTGTACAAGACTTGTACATTTTAAGAAGCAATGACAGTAGCTTGAGTGGTGGTTCTAGAGGTAGAAATCCTGAGCTTTAAAGAGATGAATACCTTTGTATGGAATAAGATAGCAAATGGGTCTTCTCATTATTTCCTCTTCACAATTTTGCTGGAATGGTACATTGTGTCTCCTTTATTTAAAATATTTTCAGATGAGGTATCAAATACTGGCAGAAAGATTTGTATTGTACAACAACCTAGAATACCCTTTTTAAGGCCTTAAAAAGGCAAGTCTTTTCAATTACATGGAAAAATTCTCTTCAATGGTCATGAAAAACAGTAAATATAAAACTGAGAGGTTGGTGGGATTTTGGTGAGATCAACGTGCTCCTTATTTTGAACTTTCAGGCAGTCTGTAGTTTTGTGCTTGTTTTAGCTGAGGGAGGGAATGGAAATACTGGTAAGTTTTCTAACATAAACTGTGTTTGATACACTAGGATTTACACCTAAATGGCAGTTTCCAAACAAATTTGTCTATTCCCTTGCTGTAAACTCTCACTTCACATAATTTGATATATTACATTAAGATTTGACATGGAGAACAACCTTCAGTTCCACCTGCAAATTTCCTCTGCTGCATTATCACCTGGGAATAGATTGATACCTGCAGGCTTAGGAATCTGCCCACAGCCCAGAAAAATCTTGAATGAGACATAATCACTTTTGTAAGATAAATGAGCCTCATGGTGATTCTCTTCAAACCAGTGTGCATTCATAATGGCATAACTGAATTGATTTGAATTTACACAGTGCAGTTCCCACTGTTTCTCGACCTGGCCAATTGCTTTTCACAACCACGAGTGTCCTTTTACACTGTTGAGTTGTCTGATTTTGAGGAAACAGTTAAGAAGTAGGAGTCAGGAGAAAATCAGATGGCAGATGTAATTTGGTGTGGGGAAGAGGGGAAATACAGTTTGACTTTCAATAAATAATGAAAGAGAGACCAACATTTCAGTCTGTTCTTCAGTATCAGATGGGACTAAGAAGTGAAGAACATAGCAAAAAATCACTGGTCATGCCATAAATATCACTAAGTTGATGTTTCTGTTTGAAGTATTTTCAAATAAACATTTATAATTATTATTGAAAGGCAAATAATAGATGGTATTTGAAACTGAATATCTTGAAGAGGCTCATTTTAGTACTGCTGACTTGCATGTATGTTATGTAAAGAGCCCTTAAGAAACCTTTTCTTCTTGTCTTACTGGACCTGATCTATATTAAGAGGTTATTTTCAGTCACTGGTTGTTGGCAAGCTATCATCCTTAAGAGTTCAGCCTTTACCTTCTACATCTCTGTTCACTTGGAATTAAGTTTTCAGAAACAGTAATCATCTTAAATGACATTAAGTTGGGGGTTAGTGTTTTGCGTTTCAGTTTATATACTGATATTTTCTTTTCCATTGTACTTTCAGTTCTCAGAAACTTGCCCCACAGGTGAGGGTAATTATCTTCAGTTCCTAGGCTGGGTGAGAGACTGAGGTTTGCACAGTTCCCTACAGGGAGTCTGTGGTTCAGTTAAAAATTGTAGTCAGATATTCTGACCCAGTTTATTAAATACGCATGGGAAGAAATTTTGTAAGGAGACATCTCATCTTCCCTACTATTTTAACAGGTAGAGGTTTTTAAGGTCAGCTGCTGCTTGGTGTATGCTTTTCCAAACTGCAGTAAACAGATAGTATTTCTTTTTATAAATCTTACGTTTAAAAATTCTGCAAAGACTTTGGAGGGAGCCTGGGAATTAAAAATTGTAATTCTGAATGGAGGAAAAATAAATACTATTTTTATTTGATGTCTTTGTAGAATTTTGATGCCCCTTTCCTGTGATAGATGTTGTGTTTTCAATTATAGAACAGCTATGGTGTTGTAATATTGCTTCTTAATTCATAGAATTAACTTTCTCAGTAGTGGAATATCTAATAAATTGTGGCCATTTGAAAAATGAGAGGGTCTCTAGCACAAGGGGGGTTGATAATGTCAGTGGTGTGTTGTAAAGATGTGCTGTGGGAAGGATGCTGAAACAGCCCAAGGCTATTTCAGCTGCAGACACTGAATCTGCTGCTTCTTCTCTCCTCTTTTTTTTTTTCCTCCCATGTGAACTGCAGTGGCTCTCTAAGATAAAATGCTTTTAAATCATTTCCCAACCTTGCAGCCGTTTTTGATAAAAGCCCTGTTATCTGAAATGATATGAATCACTGTGGAGTTAACCATACCTTTTACAACAACATATTTTGTTGTGATTCATTCTGTCTCAATTAATCATCTTATTTATCTATATTGTCTCAGCTGCTGCACTGAAATTCATGAGTAATAAGCAAGTAATTATTTTAGTATAGTTTACCTAGTACATCATGAATGAAAGGAAAATTGAGAGCCAAGTATTTAAATTTCTATTTAGTGCTGCTTTCAGCTAATGTCTAGCTATTTAAGCAATTTAGGAACCCTATCTTGAGAAATGTCTTTCTTGTTTCCTGTTATGGGAAACAAGCAGGTATTTAGAAGCAAAGCTTATACTTTCCAACAGACTACACTTCTTGAAACTAAAAATATTTTCTGGTAGTCTCTCAGAATGCTTAGGGATATTTATCCTTCCTTATGCTATGCAGTGTTGAGATACTTTTAAGACTGTGAATACTGGAGAACAGGCAGCACAAGACAGAACGTCCTTTGAGAGAGGAAAGCAGATTCCACTGTATTTCAGCAGCTTGTGTTTTACTGACAATGATTGATAACCCTTTTCACTTTGTAGCACTTCCCAGAGCATCTCATAACACTTCATAAACATTAAAGCTCAGAATAAACCAATAAGGTAGGTGTGTAGTCTTGACTGTTTTACAGGTGGACAATTGAAAGGTTATTTGCCCAAGGTCATACAGCAAGAGCAGAGCCAGGAACCAGCAAAATTGAATTCTAACTTTTTTCTTCAGTTAAATGTCCTGAAATGTGTTCAGCTACTGAATATATTTTGGACAAAACTCACCTGTCTGGAGGAAAAAGCCTGCAGAATCTAGCTTTCAGTTTTTCAGTATAATATTAACATATGTCTCTGAAAGCCTTTTAAAGGTAAACTACATATGCTTCTTAATACTCAGATCACTAGGGCAAAAATGTATAATATATAATATCTAATATATAATTTAAGAACTGCAAAAATAAGAGTATGAGTAAAATTGAGTTATGCAGTTGATATGAACGAGAAGAATAGAAGCTGAAATGTTCTCAAAAGCTTCATTAAATCAGTGTAAATTCAGAACTTTTTGATTTCACAGAGATATTTGCAGATAACAATCAAGGTGAAAAATATGTTACAATAAAGCTTTGTTTTCCAATCCAGCCAAGGTTAATTTGATGTCTCCACATTTCAAGCCCTGTTTGGGGCAGATATAGCCAGTTCCTGATTCAGAAGATTAGGTTATGCTAAAGTCTCTTATGGCAACATGTGCTGGAGATTCTCCCCCTATTATAGATAGTCCTTGCAGTGGATTGTAAGGCTTCAGTGCCATGTTATCCCCATGGATAGCATCTAAGTGTGAGCTGATGCAGACCTCTCTCACCTGCCCTTATCACATGATGTCATCTGCCCCCTTTACTCAGATTAACAATTTTACATCCAGAGCAAGAGTGAGTTCTGTGGGCCAGACTGCTGTTAATCACTGAGCTGGTCCAGCTTTCTCAAACAGCACAATCACTAGATCTGATTAGATGAGAGGGTAATGCATGGTGGTACAAGGGACTTGTAAAGAGAAAGCATGATAACCTCTCTGTTTCATCAGATATAAGCAGCCAATGCTGTTTGGGTCTCCCAAGCAATACAGCAAAGAAACAATTGTTGACTGACTTAAATGTTATTATGAATGGATAAGCTGTATATTAGCTGTAAATGTTCTTGGACAGAGGTTTTTATATAAAAGAGACAGTTTTTACCTAAAGAGTATGTATTGATGCTTCCTGTTTGGGTCTGAACAAAGGTTCTTGAAAGGGGAGAAAAGAAAAGGATAGTTAAGGGGACAATAGTAGGTCCATGCTGATGTTCAGAATCTTGAAAACGTGGTTTGGGGGTTTTGGAATAGAATTGGCAATGTCGTTATTATGTTAACCTATTTTTCTGTACTATTGCATAGCACTATTTTTTCAAAACTGCATTTTCAGCCTTGTTCTTTCTCTCATGTTATCTTTCTCTGTCAACACCTTCCCTCCCTCTGTTTATATAGCTCATATAATATTTTTATTCCCTCAAGAGAGTTTCACATCTCATTATAAATCTATTAACTAGTTTCATTTTTCTGGCTTGCTTCAACAAAGAGCAAAATTAGGCATTTGAACCCTCTCTTCTTTCCAATTAGCTGTATAATCTTCTGTTGCCGGGATTCCTTCTTTAGATTTTATAAGAATAAATTTAATCCACTAATGTTTCCTTAAGACTACTGAAAAGTTGCTATGTATAAGTAAATTAATGAAAAGAGATTTTTTCCTTCATGCGCGGACATAAACATTGAGGGTATTTGGAATGGACTTATGCTAAACTATTACTGATTAAAATCTGTATTTTATTTTTTAATTATAATTTAGAGTTTAGGCAGTGATATTAAATTGAAAGCTAATTGTGCATATATTATAAAGCATATGCAATGGGGCATAAATATATGTAAGAGTTGCAAAAATATTTTGTTAATTTCAGTTTTTTACGGAGTTTTCCTAAAAGCAGGAAATAAGCTTGTAAAAGAAATAGAAGAAATATATTGCACCATACCTAAAGTATTTGAAAGATAGATAAAAGCATCCATGGTTTTCCCAAAGGCATTAATTGATCTCTAAAACCTTGCCTTATTTATAAACTTAAGCCACCCCATTTATAACAGCCTGTGGGGTGATAATTCTGCAGCCACATCAAAGTGTGTCCTTAAGCTGTATTTTCAGGTTTAATGGTCATATTCTGACTTTAAAAAACATTTGTTTAAGTACTGACCTCCCAGGGAAGCAATGTGGAGAAATTGCTTTGCTCTGTAAGTTTTTTTATTCTAAGTTAACAGAACTTATCCCTCCTAGTCATTACATTTGGGGTTTTTTGAGTTCTCCAGAGAAATGATCCATTAAACCTGTACTTCAGTAAAACTGCTGCTAATCCATATGTGATAAGTAACATTGTCAAAATGTTGCTCATTAAGTCCTCAGATCCTCCTTTGACTCCTCATACTCTGTATCAAAACCAGCAACGTATGCAATCACATCAGGGAGACAAGCATCCACGAGTTAGTTTGCTTTCCATGCTGAAGTGGCTTCTAGGTATAGGAGCTTCCCTCTAAAAGACAGAATCATAGCAGTTTAATGACTGGGGCAGTAGAACTTTTGAAATTCATAAACCTGTCTGTTGGTTATGCTTCTAGTGGCTTAGAGGGGAACCCCCTACTCTGAACTTGAAATTCTATTAACAGTTGTGTCCATCATCTTCAATTTATGTTATTTGAAGGCTATAATTTCACAAGTAGAAAGTTTCTTTCTTCCTCCACAGCTAAGGAGTAGGACTTCTCCCACCACCCTTGCAAAGGAACCAGCCATCAGCATCTGCTTCTGGTCCCACCAAATGAGATGGGCTGCAGCTCGGCCCCAGCTGGGCTGTGCTTTCAGTAAGCAAAAACCCTTAGCATTGGAGAAACTCGCTTGAAGGCAATGGCAAGGTGGTACACATTCCAGGGAAAACCCTGTCTTTTGTGATACTTTTCAAGCTGTTTTGCTGTTGTCAAGGTATAGCTTTACTAGCTGAATAAGCTGTTTGAAGATGTCCCATATATTTCTGGAGTTAGGAATTTTATTTTAAATTTTTCTGATGCTGGAAACTCATGGATCTCAATTCAAGGGAAACTCACTATTTTTATTGAGAACTTGAGAAATTCTGCTTTTTCATCTTGCTATTATTGTCCTGAGAGTCTAAGCCAGTCTGCAGGCACCAATCAACAGCATGTTACTTTCTCTTTGTCTGTGGCTGCCCTTCTGAAAAATTCTATTTTTGCAAATCTGAGAGGCCAAGCTATGGACAGTATTTTTGATCCCTGGCAGGTAGGAGACCTGACAGGATTAGATTCTCTTTAAGATCTCTTTCAGTAAAGCATATTTCTGCTCTGGAATTCCTCTGAGAGACCAGGGCATGTTTAACTTGTCTGTCAGACTGTTGACCTCTCCAGGTTGTGCAACAGTCCTTTAAATAGAAAAAGAACTGGAATTTTCATGAGAAATTAAGTGCTAGCCATAAAATGTGTTGTTGTGGTAGTCCTGATTGCTCTGCAAGGAGGACCTCCCGGCAACTGGAAAAATACCTGAAATTTCATGGAATTACAGGTATCCTTTACCATCAGTTTACCTGTTTTTTCTTAACTTCTTTACATGGATGGGCAGTCAGATGGTCTTAACACACAATATTTGCTGCATGTGCTATTTTGGAGCAGCTATGATTAACATGTCTTTTTCCTCCTGTTGGAATTTCTACTAGAGCAGGAGAAATACATCTGTGAGTGGTCTTGGACACATACCAGTTTCAGATAAATGGATCAGTCAATTTAAATTCTGCATATATAGTTGCCAAACACTATGCATTTGATTTGAACATCAAAGTAAATGCCAGATTTGGATGGAGCTGTATCTTGGTATATGTGAATTACGATAATGAGTCAAACTACTGAATCTCACTGCTCAAAAAAGAACACTCATCATCTGGAACCAAATTCCTTTCTTCCAGAATCAAAAGTCATGAAAAGAACTGAAGATGTACATAGCCTTATGCTGCCAGTTGTAACCCATCTCTGGACAACATTACCTGAGAGGTGGGTGGACAGGCTTAGGAGCATTCCAAAGTGTAGAATGGTGGGAGGTTGGACCAATGGGTTATGTAGACCCCATGAAAACCCTATGTTTCATGAGCCCATATTAGCTTTACTTGCAGATGAGTTTCTGTAATATTTCAAACAAGAACTCTGTGTCCCAGGATGAGTGGTGCATGTATGTATTTCAGGTAGAACAAACTAAAATCAAGATCAAAGTGTTAAGGGTGTTAACATCATCATCCTCAGCCATGTTCTTGGAATAGTTTTTAAGTATGCAAGGAAGTGACAAGATAACCTGTCCCAAAGTTATCTTTTCATTTATGGTAAAGTATCAAGTATTTTAGGGGAGGGTCTTCATTGTAACAGACTTTATTCAGGCCATATGGATTAATTTTGTACCTCTTCCATTGAAGTTGGGTTTTTTAGGAGCTTAAATGGCAGTTTTTGCTTTTTAACCATGCTTAATCTCTGCTATTCTTAAGCAAGTTCCTCTTTATTGTTACTTGAATTTGAAAAATGCATTGTATAAAATACTGCAACATAAATTAACAGAAGTTACCTACTTTGGAGGACATTTGCATAGATTTAGTGGGAAGAGAGCAGGTAATAGATTATTGAACAATGTTATTAGACCAGGAAAATGCTTAATTCAGGAGTAAGCACAGACATTATATCTTGTGGATGCTGTTCAAGATAACAACTTTTAGAATTGTGTTTCATGTAAGGAAACACAAAGCAAACCCCCTAATTTTTCTGTTTTACAGTCTTGTACATTCAATGATATTGAAATGATTTTGAGTGATAGGTGGATGCAGAGAATTGGGTAACTTATATAATATGTAGAAATGTTTCAAATTAATTTTTCTAATTAGATTTGAAAATATTTTTAGTGCTACTGTTTTTTTTATTTGTTAATAAGATCTTCTGCAATAAATCCTTGTTCAGGATTGCAAGTAAGAAAAATTATTCTTCATGTAAATAAAATTCATAAAAGGAGATTTGAAATATATCCAATTCATCCTGAAAACTATTTGAAATGTAACTAATTTTGTCCATGCTAAGCTGCCCAAACCCTGTTACTAATTTAAATTGACATTGGGGTAAGTTGCAATGCTTACCTTTTCATAACATTTCCTTAACGGCTTCTTTTTTTCTTGCATATTTCTTGCATTTCATTTTTCTAGAATCAAGCACCTCATACCCAGCCATAGCCTGGGGTGCAAATTTTGTATAATTCTGCAGTGTTTTCCTATTTCAATTCCACATTTTCAAACAGTTGTGTGGCTCTTAGGTTGCCTGTCTCAGCTATGAGGAAAGCATGCCAAGGTCTTTGATAGCACTTATTACTGAGTCTGTTACTGCTGTCTCCCAGGAGCCAGCTTCTGTGCTCCAAACCACCCCAACTTCCCTTCTTGCTGGAATAAAGTAACCTACAGAAACCCTTCCCATGTTCCCAGTAAGCTCTGTGGAAATATGAAATGTCTCCTTCCTGTTACCCTGGCTGGAACCACGAGGCAAGCAGTGTTCAGCTTGTCCCAGTGCCCGTGGTCCCTGGGTGACTGGAAATGGGAAATTGGCTGTGTTGAACAGGGGAGATCCCCAGCATGGAGCAGGGCACACACAGCTCACTGCCTGCCCATGGAGGCCTCCAGGGTATTAAGCCTTACATAGGAGTTTGCCATTTATCAGTAAGCTATCATGAGATAACCTTAGATTTCTAAAACATTTTCCCCTGAGCCTCATACAACTTCCTGGCTTTGCAGAGAAAGGCCCGTGAGAAATTGTATCAATACAATTTTTAAAATCTCTAAAATAGTTTTCATCTGAAACGTGTCTTATATAGACTAGGTGATGGGTTGGCATGTAAAAATGGGGGTTTGCAGATCCTTTTCTAAGGCATCTTGCATTACTGTCTTGTGAACTGACTATTTGAATTATGTGTCCATCTCAAGACAGCATTTCTAAGGGACCACCATGTGTTCTTTTTTTCTTGTCTATCTCCTATCCTTATTATTACAGCAATTAACTTTATAGCTGATGTTTAAAGTTCTATACGCTGTACAAAACAGAGTAAGAAGCATGTCTTGTCTTGAGGAACTTATCTTTTAAACAGAGATAAAGAAAACGGATAAAGAGAAGTAATAAAGAGAGAGGTGAAATCTCATAACACTGAGGATACACTTGTTCAGTACCATTAAAAAATGTAGCTAAGGTTTTTGCTCCATAATCTCATATATCAATTTTTAAAATAAATGCAGTGAATGGAAAAGAAAAGAAGTAATGATGGTCTGTGCTAAAGCTGGATATACAAGTCCCTTCACTATGGTTTTTTTAGGAATTCTCTATTTTTTTTTTTTTGTTTGCTTTCAGTCTTCAGTATCATGCAGAATTAAAGCAGTTCATGATCAGTTAAAATTTCAAATATTTAAGACAGCAGTTTTTAAGATTAACTGTTTTCCATTTACTGACTGTTACTTGGAACCAAAAGAATCTTGTATTTTTGTAAGCATAGTAAGCTACACTGTTTTTCTTTAAACTTTAGGGTATGAATTATATTCCTATAATGACAGCTGCAGGGTGGAATGTTTTAACACACTGGAGTGAGATATATCTTGGACACATTCTTGGTACCTTAAGTTCAACATGCTCCATATGGTGCCACTGAGCCAGTGATTTTGAAGAAAACAGTTAAAGACTGCTGAAACAGCGTAAAATACAAATTAGTCTTTGCTATATAAGTAAAAAAATTCACTGTCAATCTTTTCAGCTTTCTGCATGAGTACTTCCAGCAACTTTCAGTAGTAGTCCCCATGTTTTAAAACAACTGTTGAATTCTAGCAGAACAGAGTGAAAGCTTGTGGGCTAAGAATACATTAACTGAATTATGCCTAACTCTTATGCAGGGGAGCAAAGGGAAAGGAGATTGGGCTTCCCTGCATTTCCACATTAGTTTTTAAATGTGACAGCAGGGATTGTGTGATGCAAGATCTGTGAGAAGTAGCTGGCTCTTTGTTAACTTGGTCCTCTGTCAGCACAAGAGCACCATGAAGGAGCTGTGTGTCAGGGAGGTGTCTCAGTCCTGCTGTTGAGAATACTAATGATACGGTATCCTGTAGTAAAACTGCAGAATAACTATTGTTGCTACTAAATATTTTAGTGTTTGGAGAAGTAAATTAGCTGGGAATTATGTTTTCAGAACATTGGACTTTTTTCATGTATGTTTTTATTCATAGTATCAAGACAAGCAAGAGTTAATGTATGAGTAACTTGCTTGTCTATCTTTTATCTTAATGCAGTTGAATTTTTTTCAGTATCAGCCTAACCCTGGGTTTTCTGAGTATATATTCAACCTGTGGCTTGCAAAATTCTTACAGCATACCTGCAGTTCTTAATACTGAAGTTATCAAGTTCATACCCTGATTTTTACTGGATATGGACTTGATGTAAATTTTCATCCTGGATTATTACTATTGTCCTTATTATTATTCATTATTAATAGTGTTGTTGTTGTTATCATTATCATCATTATCATTATGGCTTTTTTAAAGCACCGTACATGGGCTTCAAAGAAAAGACCAAGGATTACACAGCAATGCAAAAATTCTATTCTTCTCAAGTGGTACCAACCTTAACTTGTTTTCTGTTGGTGTTGACTCATAAGAAGAGATTTCCAAATGTAACAGAGCATGAGACAAACAGCCACAGTGCACCAGCCAGTTAACCTGTACTTATGTACCTTCTGTATCAGCAGAGCAGCACAATGGAGTGAGAGCACCACTGGTGAATGGAAGGCTGTGAGGGGGTGATTTGCAGTTATGTCAGTGCTAAGTTGCACTCAGTTACAGACTGAGTTGATGTAGAAATTTACTGCTGGAGGAATATGGAGATCTTGCTCCCTATTGTCCCTTTCTAGACTTGTAACTTCTGTCTAAGGTTCCCTCTGTACAGTCTTGCTAAGGCAGCAGAGACATGGGGGAGGGATATTTTAAAGAGAGGATGTGGCTGCATGATTTTTTTGATTAGAGATGTAGTTAATTAGAGACAGTCCATCTAAAAGTAAGAAACCAAAAAACAGTTCTTGAGCTTCTTTCCCAGAGATAAATTGTTACAGTCTATAAAATCATGAGGCAAGAACTGATAACTGCCATTTCAGTGATCCCATGTTAGAGCTGCCTGCACTGCTTTAGTCCTTCCAGATGTAATTAGGTAAAGTAATCTTGAATAGTTTGTGTACAAATTTCCATCTTTGAATATGGCCTAAATGTCAAATTTCAAAAATTACATTTGGTAAACCCTTTGGGATACAGCCAATGAGTATTCGTGGTAAAGGACCTGGTTGTCAAAGGATTCATAAATAAATTTCTTGTACACTCAGAAAATACATTCAAAGCATGTAAGGTTATGATACAGTATATGTCATAGCAAACAGAGGTCAAATATCTGCTTTAAGTGAAAAAAAGGACTTAATATTGGCATTAGAGAGATGACCAGAACATCAATGATACATTTAAGTGGATGCTTTCTCATCATACATGAAGTTAGCACTTTTTCTCTTTTGTTCTTGCAGCAGCAGGATTCTCTAGTTTAAAAGGGTGTCTGTTGATGTTTGTCCAGTCACTGGGCATACCTTGGTATATCTTCTGCAAAAGATTTATTCAGCTGTACTTCCCTCATCACTGATAGCTGACTGGGCCTTCCAGTCTCCATGGCCATCCTAATCCATTGGATATGATGATATAATGCAGCTGTCTCAGAACACTATTCGCTTTGTTTCTGAAGCATAAGGCTTCCAAGCCATACATGTAATGTAAGCCAAGGAAATATCCCAAGGGATCCACTTGAGCTATCAGTGCCTGCCTTCATTCTGTGCCATGGGTAGACCAGTCCCTTGCTCAGCAGAGTTACAGTCCTGCTCTAAATTGGAAGACAACTGTACTTCCTTTCTCTGAGTATCAGTTCATTGTCACTATGTGTGAGAAGCTTGTGTTAAGCTACGTGTTAAGCTTATGCTTCACTGTTCTAAAACAAGTTTGTGTATGAAAGACATAACAATGGTGGTGTATTGCTCTGCTGGGACAAAAGGAGGACCTCCTTAGGTCAAACATTCTTTATGTTGAAGAGCAGAACACAAAAGGGGGGACAAAACCTTTTTCTGCACATTATTGATGTTTGCTGAAGGAGGCAGGGTCCAGCCTGTCTTTTAATTCCGCATCTTAGCCATTGGTAGATAATTTGAGGAGAGGAGGAAATAAAGAATAAGGTAAAGATTTGAAAAGATCCAGCGGACTATCTTCCTGGAAATGGCTCTGTATTTCCCAGTGATGGAGAAATTGCCTTAGTATTTTAAACCCACAACAGCTCAGTCTTGCCTGAGTGCAAACCTGGAAGTGGTTTTCTTTATTCAGGCCAGAAGCCTGTTCGTACTTTGCTACTTACAGGCCAATAAATTACTTCTTCAGAAAGTTCCTATTTTGATAAATTGATGTGCTTGTGTGTTTGCACTATATTATGTACGAGGAGCCTTGTCATCTTATTGAAATTATAGGACATTGAGAGATACCAAGTATTTATGGCTAGATTTAACGATTTTAAAGGAAGGAAATTATTGCAGCCCCAGGGCAACAGTAACTTATATAGTGACAACTTATACATGTTTTATGTACCTACTTACTTCAGTGTTTACTACAAAAGTATAGTTACCATAGCAATGACCATGTCACCAGACTTCTTTGCTAGTTCTGAAATACAAAATACCCAAATGCCACCTGAACTGTGATTATTTTCTGCACAAGTATTGGAAGTAGAAGTTGAGAGTGTCATACACTTTTCTAAACAAACAGCAAAACACTGATTTGCAGAACATTTTATGTTGCAAATTGATGTTGGGCTGCTAGCATCCCTAGTACTGTAAATTCTTGGCCACTAAGCTGGAAGAAAAGCTTCACTGGCTCCTATCAAAAGAGACTCCACTAGTATATACTTAACCTGTAGTATTCTGTGGAATATTGGTACTTACCTGCAATATCTCAAGAAAATAATGTGTAATATTCAGGAAGACATTTTATCTGATTTTAAGTGTTAACTGGGTAAAACTGTCCTTTGGCTGTTTACAGGTTTGTTAGTATTATATAAAATAGCATCACAGAAAGTGGCGTGATTTTTACCTGCTGCTTCTTTTATTTCAGAAATGGCAAATGTATGAATAATTTAGGTGGTAACTTCTATACCTTGGCATGCAGCTCACTAACCAGTAGAACTGAGAAGCCAGGTACTAGATTTCCCAAATCAGCATTAACTATTGGGGCAGTAGCGGATTACCTCAATATGTGGGCAAGTAAAAGGTGAAAACTCTTACCACACATGTAGAGCACTCCTTTCTATAGTTTGATTTTCCCATGTATAGGCAGTGTGAGTTAACCTGAATACATATAACAATTATGAGTATGGACACTTGAAGAAAAGCAGTTTGCAGGACTGCAGGCTTAATCCACCATATCAGTCATTCTCCTTTAATAAAGACTTGTTTACACAGAAACATTAATCTGAACTGAGAGAGCACATCATTTTAAGCTCAACAGCTTTAACTCATATTTGTAATGTGTCCACTTGTGGACAATCTTATGCTGGAATAGAAGTGGTTTTTTCTTGTTTAATAGAAGAGAAGCATGGCACATGAATTACTGAGCAAACATGTCAACGCTTGGAGCCAGCCTTTAGCAATTCCGAGTGAAAATGTGGAAGTAAATTTGATCTACATTCATATAATGATTGATCTTGTCTTCCTTGCATTGTGTAGTGTGAGAATTCTCACAAAGAAAGAATCTCACTTTGCTGGGTAGGGATGTGGACATGGTGCTGTTAGGTATTACATTTATCTGTAGGAGTTTTAGAGAAGAGTAAGGAAGTCACTTTAGCTGGGAAGTTTGATCCAACCTCCCTAAGTCCTTGAACTGGACATGTGGACCAGGTGGTTCAGATTCCAGCTTTATATAGGTGTTGTTATATGCTGTTGTTTAGACTCTCTAATCTGATCAGAGGGCCCCAAAGGAAAATGAAGTCTTAAATTAGAAAGAAGGAAGGAAACTTTTTTACACAGCTTCAGTGTTGACTGAGAATTGTGTAAAACGATCAAAAAAAGGCTCTTTCATTGTGTTGTAATTTTTAAACCATTAATAAATAATTTCAGCTGCTTCAGGTTTTATTTGGATTCTTTCCATTCTCCTATGTTTCTTTCTCAGAAAAAAACCCTTAGTGTTTTTATATTTTTCTAGGCAGCAAGTGGAATTTACAACTAATCCTTGAAGTGCATAGGTGTACTCTTCAACCAATGACATTTGAATTGACCCGGGACAGGCAACCTGCAAAACTAGGTGATTCAATTTGCTGGTGCTTCAAGAGTACCTTCAGCTGTGTGACTGTGCATGAATTACCAGCTCAGCCTGGTAGCTCAGGTAGTTCTGAGACCTCTGTGATGCTCCACTGCCTGCTATAAACATGCCCAGAGACTCATATGGTGCCTGATCCTTGCACAGACATACAGCCACTAGTCTCTAATTTACCAGCTAGCCTTAGGCAGTGACCTATCCATGGGGAAGGTAAGATCTAGCAAATCAATGGACTGTGACCACCCAGCTTCACTTTGATGGGTAGGTGTGAGGGAAATTTTGTCCAGAAAGCCCCTCATCCCTGCAGCTGATGGGCTGTGTGATGGATTAGGTCACTCTGTCTATGTCACCTCTTTTACCGCATACTGCTTTCATAGTCAGAGGTGTGTTTGTTCCAGCTGGGATGTTAAAAAGTGTAACTCTGTTTACATCTACAGGGACAGTCTGGCCAGAGCATTATTTATCATTACTGCCAAATACACTCGTGCATCTTGTGTGTAGTTGAAGGTATAACGAACACTCATCGTTGTTGACACTGCAGCAGGCTTAGGAATAAATCTGCCTTGTTTTCTGGGTGAAGGCTGTCTTTCTCCTGCTAAAATCTGACATCCAGTTCTTGTTCTGTAGCTAGTCAAGTATTGTATTTCTTCTCTTTTCTCTTTCTGGTGCAGCCACCTGGTGTGGGGTAGATTCCATGTGTGTGATGCTCACACACATGCTGTTCTGCTGCCAGGAGCAGAGGACCTAATCTTTTGTGACATGAAAAGAAACTTGCTGGTGCAGTACATTACTAAATGCTACAGACTGACTTCATGAAACGGGAACACCGCAGGGGAATCTGGCAAGGAAGATGTGTTTATGTAACTGAATTGAGTGTTGCAACTGCCATCACTTAGTTCCCTTGGCTGCAGTGAGCGAGTTGTGAGAGAAAAACAATCCAAACAGAGATCTTCAGATGCTGAGGGCAGCTCTAATTACATACAAATAATTAATGAAAATGAAGTGCAATATTGTTAGAAAATACAAATACCATTAATTTTCTTCCATGATCATGTGTACCAAAATCGTTGATAGGGACAGAAACACTCAAGCTTTTGCACTTTTATTTGAAGTATATATTGTTTGAGTGTCTTCAGCACATTCTGATATCCCGGGGAGATTCATGACACAAGAGTAATTGCACATAACATAAACAAGATCTGCATTAGTTGGCTCTTTTACTCAGAATCTTTTTCCAAGTCCAGATGTGTGATGTGTAAATGTTAGGAGAACAGAGTCCTTATGCAGTAGCTTTATCAAATGCAGCTAGTCTTCCAGCAAAATGGAGAAAATATAAATTAGCACTCAAGACCTTGGTCAAATCTGGTGCATAAAATTTTATGGTTATATTTATGTTCCATATGTGCTTTGGACAAGTGCCGTGTTTGTAAAGAACTGCTTCAATATTATTTTTTTAAAGTGACACTTTTAGCACAGTGTCCTCTGCAAACTGTTCGCTGCTTGCCATGTAAGCCATCCAGGCTCCAAATAAACTGTTCATTTTCATGGTCTAAACCTAAGATCAAAATGCCTTTTAGACATGGTGATTTTCAAAACATGGCATGGTGGATATCATATGTGGCTTCTTTAAGCACAGTTAAGAAGAATTGATTAACCTGACTGAAAGAGCATACATGATATAAAAATCTGACCAGAGGTAAGGAGTTAGGAAGTTGTAGTGTACATGTTTGCTAGTGCTGAATATCTGTTCTGACTTGTTTATAACATAATTAGATTTTATTATATTATGTGAGCACTACATTCCTTGTAGCTCTTTAGAAAAAAAATTAACCTCAAACCAAGGAGATTCTACAAATTTGTGCCACTTTTCAGAGGCCCCAGCCTATTTTTTATTCATTTCCCTAAATCCATAAATAACTGTCTTAAAAAGAAAAAAAACTCCAATGCAGCATCTGGTGTGCTGTTATTGCCACTACTTCTGCTCTGAGTATAGCACTACTGCTTTAGAATGTTCTCATTCACTTGTTATCTGGTATTTGGCCAAAAAATTTATTACCAATGTAAGAGAAAGAAGTAAATTTCTAGAAGCCAAATCAGAATGCAGTCTGAACAAAAGAACAGCACTGAGCTGACCCTACAGCTCTTTTCAAATTTTGCATAAAATGGAAGAGACACAGCATCTTGGAAGAAATCACAGGACTCCTTTGTGTTGGAAAGTGTGAGTCAAACTAAATAGCTTGAAATAACTTCTGTTATATTTAAACACAAATGTAATGCTAGAGGCAGAGGAAAAAATAGATTATTTATACTTTGAAACACTCAGAGGTGTGAGAAATCTGCAGTGAAGGGCTTGAGCAAGTACATAGCTAAAAATAACCTGTCCAAAACTGAATTACTACTACTATTACTATGACTACTAATTTCAGCTTCAGAATAATTTGTAGTCTTCAATTTGTCATGTGTAAAATACAGAAGGTGTCAGGTACAATTTCAGGTTAATTTGCTTACATATACTAAGCATATAGTACTGGTTAACAAATATATAAATGTATACTAAAATTTAATGTCAATCTGTTATCTCAGTAATTAAAAAATAGTTGTCAAACAAATCCTAAAATAAATGTAGCATTTTTCAAGTCGTAGAATTAGAGGTTAAATGGTAACTGTTCTGAAGTATAGCTGAGGCTTAAAAAAATTTTTCCTTGAGTCTGGAAGTATGTGGAGAATGCATACGGTGGAATCAGAAATGGTAATTTTTTGTATCATTCTGTACCAAGTTTATGAAACTATATTTATTGAAAACTGTGATAGATTTTTATGATCCTTTAAATATACAACTGGTGCCACTAGGAGAGTGTCCTTGCTTAGCAGAAATTTAGAGAACTGTTCTTATAAAAATAGCACGGTTGAAATTCAGAATTTTCTTTTATTCAGATGTTGACCAAATCTTTCATTTCTCTTCTGTGTGGACTGAGTCCAAATTGTATTTTTCAGCTTGGCTTTAAAAGTTATCTGTGTCAGTTTATGAACATAGGAAATTGTACAACTTCAGTCATTATGCTGAAAGAAAAATGTATTTATAGTTTAATATTTTATAAGCAGTGAATATACCAAATGATATCTTGAAGGGGGAACAGAGAATAAGTCATTGCATGTCTTCTGTAATACCATTTAAAAATATGTTGGAATCATATCCCTTTAATTTCATTATTTGACTGTTCTTTCGATCTCTGATCTATTTGAGCCTGTCTCAAGTTCACAATGGCTTCTAATAGAAAAATAAACTTTACCAAACTCCTTCATCCATAAATACTTAATGGTCAAAAGCAGTTAAATTGTAACTTCTATGGATTTTTTAAAAATTGTTCCAAGAAATTAGTAACTTATCCAAGATGATAAATAGTGCCCTGGTCACATCTGGAATTAGAGCTGATGTTCTTCACTCAGGACCACAATGATCTAACTGTGGTCAGATTGAAATGTTGTTTTTCCATGCAGTGACCATGTTGTGAGAGAGCACTACTGGTACAGACTGAGAACTAGGTCTTTCCTTCCATTAATTAGCTACAGTTGGCTAAAACTGAACATTTCAGAAAAGAAAATTAATCTTGAGTATTCATATCTTGAATACAGATAAATGCATCATTGAATTTGCGTTAAACAGCACAAGAAACTCCAGTAAGAAGCCTAAAGTCAACTGGGTTTGAAATTCATTGAAAGGGTAAAGTATGTAATTTGAAGATCAATTTAGAAGATATTGTTACTACTGAAGATTGCAGTGAGCAACTTTATTTTTTCTTGCTAGAGTTAACAAGCAGAGCAAACCCAGCACATGAAGAGTGTGACACAATGATTGCTTCTTACAGAGCTCCCAATGCCACAGCCTCAGTTATCATTCTAAATGGCTGTGCATGACATCACCCTAAACAAAGTATATAAAACAACTCAATTTCACTGCTAAAAATACATTAACCTTTTACCAGGACTAGAGAGAATCCTGCTAGATACTAGCACTTTTAGCAGAGTATCTGATTATTCTCTTCATCTGAGATTGCTAGATGAGAATGTCTCATGTGATTTCAGGCTAGTTTGAGTGGTTACAATCATAGAAGGCCTCATTGAAAATGATGCAATCTTTTATTTCTGTTTGTCACCCTCCAGCCAGAAAGGTAGCACTGGGAGCATTCAGTGAACAGTATTAAAGACTTCAAAAGACTCCACACATCTTCTATATTTATATACAGATAAAACTCTTATCTTCTAGCTATTAATATTTTTGTTTTCTTTTTTATTATGTTCTCCTGATTCAATGATATTTAAGAAAGGGGTGTCTTTTTTTCTTCTTTCTCACTTCTGATGATGATGCATTTATTTTTAAGGTAGAAGCAGACATGTTTGTATAGAGAAATGGTGTAAAGAAGTATTGTTCACTAATTTGATGCTTACAGTAATATGTGAGGAGAGAGACATACAGAGTCATAAGAAGTTCAGTTCTTTAGGTAAGGATGTAAGATAGAGATGTAAGTAATAACACTTTATCCATCATAAAATTTCCAAATGGCTCAGAGGCACATCCCTGCTGCAGCCGTTGCAGACCCTGTAATGGCATTAAGCTCTGACTCAGGGTGATTCTTTCCACAGAAGATTCTGGTAGGAACTATAGTTCTGGTAGTAACCTGAATAGGAGAATAAATAGCTTGAATATTAATGAATTGTATGTGATACAAACATTCCAGGGTGAACCCAAGCAGGACAGGAAATATGTTTCTTTCTCAATTCTTTTCACACTAGGCTTTTTCAGACAAAACCCTCTGGTACTCTGCCAGAACCCCCTCTGAACACTACAACTTTAACCCCATATGGTATTTATACTTTTTCTGATTATTCACTTGAACTGATTCTTATTATTTTATATTTTCAGCTACTGGGTGAAGGCAGTGTGCATATATTTACCAGTGTCTTTAGTATTTCTGGAGCAAGCTGAAATAATATTTTAGGATATGATATGAATTCTCACTATCTATCCTTCTTGAAAAAAAAATTGGGGTCTAGTACTGCTCATAAGAAAAGGAAAGTTGGGTAAAAAACCCCTCAGTGTTCCTTTATGATAATCTGCCCATGCAATTGATGCCAGCTGTTTTTTTTTTCAGTAATAACCAGGGAGGGGTGGATACTTGCTGGTTCTCAGTGTTGATTCTCAAGCTGTGTGTGGGGTCTTTCCATTCTCTGACCACTTTCACTGATCTTCTCTGAAACATGAACAGGTTTACACTACTGACTGAATCAAGGATTAGGCCCCTGTGTTATCAAACAAAAATAATATTGAAGCATTACATCCATGTAACACCTCCCCACGTGTATCACAAACTTTCTCAGCTGTAGCAGAATTTCACCATGTCTTCTGTTCTCAAACTCTTATTACTGACCCATATTAAAGCAACTGTCTCTGAGGAAAAGAAAAAAAAGGAAAAAGGAAAAGCATGAAATTACATTTACCTTTGAGCCCTTAATGCCTTTATAAATGGCCATTTTTTAATAAAGGCATGTGAGTTTGTGTTGCCTTTACACAGGGAAATGTAGTAATAGTTGACCTTAAAGTAATGCCTGTCTAAATCAGACTAAAATGGCATAACAGGCTGGATAGGACTATCTACAGTGTTTTGAGTAACCACTGATAGCTATTTAGCACTGATTGAAGATGAACACGTGTATCTTAGCACTAACTACAATAAATGTACTGTTGGCACTAAAGGTTAGTGATCCAGCTGGAACTGTGTCCTGTAGACTTTTCATCCATTCGTTTAAAGTAGCAGAATAATAGCAGCCACTTGTTGAAATCATGTTTTCAACTGATCAGCAGAGTCTTTAGTGGAATCTACCTCAAATTCCTTAGGGAGGTCGTGATTATCATTACCACAGCTTTGACATCACCCCTATTTGCATCGCATGAAAGTACTTGTAGTTCTTGTACGCTGTTAATTCACCACGTTAAGAAATGTGGATTTGCTGTGATATCTCTGTGTGTGCATATGTATATGAATCTATTACTTTCCTAAAATTGGGACAAGGAATAAAATCAGATTCACCTTACTTTGGCTTTGTGAATCATATACAGGAAGAAGTGGTATGAAGACAGATCTTAGTGCTGCACATTCATGGACTGCATTAAATACCTGATGATTTGATAGAACACCCCACCAACTCTGCCATGAAGTTAGTGGATGTATTTATGACATCTTTGTTTATAATTCAAGGGCAGCAATTGAAAATCCATTGTCCTCTCTGTGCCTTAAGCCCCATTTCCAGGGTCATATTTAGTATACACTGGCCTGAAGCTGGAAGAGTAGAAAACATGGCATGGCACTAGGTCTCTTTCTTAAAAACTAGTTGATCTCCTGCACTGTGACAAGTTTTTTAGGAAGAAAATACCAACAGAAGGGCACATGGTAATTCATTCTTCATTACTTATCTTCCAAGAAAACAAGAAGGGAGTTTTTAACAAAAGAGAGTATCTTCTTTTTGGCTCATACTCAGATTTACAGGGCACAACAGATGCCACTGCAATCCAAGGTTCTCGGAGTACCTATGATGTATATAAAACAAGGGTGTAGCTCTGAAAACACAGAACTGTATAAGAAAGCTTTTTATTAGGGACAGGGAAGGATGATAGAAGGGACAGACAGATAGAAGGACAAATGTCCCTACTTAAGGAAAGGTGAACTACAAGTCTTAGTAATTACATTACAATAAAGACTCATGTCTCTATAGTGCAGAGAGACAAATAATACATTAATTTTTTGGGGGTTTTGTTTGGTTTTGGGTTTTGTTTTACAAGGCTGCTGTCCTTTAGGAAATCATGAATAAAAATGTCTATTTCAGAAATATGAATCTTCAGCATCTACCTCTAAGAAAGAAGATTATCAATCTAAACCAGCCTTGATTATTTGAGTCTGTCTTCTACAGAATGAAATTGTAGATATCAGTGGGCAACACTTTTACAAAAATCTTCCCTCTATCTTCATTTGTTTATTTCAGTTGTCACCCATTCCTTTTAGATAACAGGGTTTAATGTTAGATTTGTGAAAGTAACTTTGTTGCCACAAACAGTACAATCTGTAGAAAAGCAAAGGAGGATACAAAGAACACAAATTTACACCAGGATTGGAGATGAACTCAGGAGTGGGATGAATGTTAGTAAATTCTTATACTGAAGAAAATGATTATACTGAGCGAGAAAATCGTAGCACTCAGTGTGTTCAAGGAAACAATGTAAATAGAAGAAAACTAACAATCCATACTTCTGAAATGTAAGAAAGGAATAAAATGTTTAAGAGTCATTTTTAGAAGATTTTAGCACTCTAGAAAGGCTAGTAAGGTACAATGTTGGAAGTACTATTCAAATTACAATCAAATATGATTGTTACCAGTAGGAATTGTCCCACCAAACACTGACACAAAGTAAATGGTCCTCATGGTCACTTATTATTTCTCATTGAGTGAGTTTGCTTTTCTGTTTCTTTTTGTTGTTATGCAGTCTGCTCTGCACGGGGCTGCAAGGACCTTCCTGTGCAGTTACACATGCTCTGTCTGTGCAGGCTTGAGGTTGCATTGATTCACGGGCTGGGCTGAACCCTCTGCGTCACAGACTTGCTGTGCAGAGAAAAGAGGGTGGTATTCCTGGAAATGTGAATAGGATATATTTTGGGCAAGTCAGGAAGTTTGCAGTTAATGAAGTAGGAACTCCCTCAAAATCTGTCAGTAATCTCCCAATTAAAAACAGTAAATCCAGGGGGTAGCACTGTAATATGTGAGTTGAGGTTATTCTGTGAGATGCTTTCCCTATCAAGAAGGATGGCAGGGGAGGGATTATCTTCAGCGTCCCCTGCATTTGCTTTTTTGTGCAATTATGGGAAATGCATTCAGTGTGCAAGGGTATCATTGCTGTCCTGCTGTTTTATCATTTCTTTATGAGATAATGTTGATTTTGGCAATGAAATGCAAATTTAGTTTTCAGTGCTCTTTTTTTTTTCCATACAAAGGTTAAAATGCATATTGTAGATAATAATGTTGCTGGTGTTTTTGAAACAGCCTTTGTCAGCTAATTTTGGCAATACAAGGTTTCAAATGCTGTTCAGTGCAATTGTATGAGTTTTATGTTGGCCTACATGAATTAATTTTAACCCACTATGCATGTTGTTACCATTTTGGCTGTAATTTAATCAAGTAATCGTAAAACCTTGGTACCAAAAAAAAATTTTGACTGTGTCAAGAATATTCAATATATGGTGGGCCTTCTGTGTCTCATGGCAAACTGAACATGCAATTATTGAAGTTGAGCCATTTAAACTCTGTAATCATGAAAGTATTCTAACACAGGGGGCTAACATAGGATTATATGTTACTCCTAGGATTGCAGAGGCTGATGGATTTTGTGTTTGACGGGATGTTTCTGTTTACTTATAAACAAATAGTTTGTACTGCTGCTGATAGAAAGGCTCAGGATTTTAACAAGTCCTATTAAAATTAGCCTGTGTGTAGATTGTAAACAGTTGCTTTTACTGAATGCTGGGGCTCAGACAGCAATAAAATACGTGCAAGAATGGAAATAGTTTTCAGCTGGGGCTCCAACAGCAGTAAAATACATGCAAGAAAGGGAATAGTTTTCAGCTAGCTAGCAAATTCTAACATCACAGCAAGGCCAGCACTAGCGGAAGTTGTCTTTTTTATTGTTATCTCCTTAATTAATCTCGATTTCCTGTGTGAACTGCTCACTATTGTGCAAAGAGAGGGTGCATGTTAACTTTGGTGACATTGTGTTACTCCCATTAAAGTAGCATTGCACACAGGTTTTGTCAGCTTTAGTGTACTTAGGATTTTTCCCCCCAAACAGCATGAGCCAAATGACATTTCACAACTAAAAACAAATCTCATTTCTACTTTAGGTGGTGCAACGATGCATTTGCTGTCACAGTTAGTAAAAATGTTATATAGAAAAAGGAGTGCGAGTTTTTGATGCATTTAGTATGAAACAGTGATAAGGTGGGGAGAGGGTTTTATGAAATGTTCTGTAGGCAGTAACAGAAAACAGCTCTCAAAATGCTGAGTTGAAATAATGAATGAATTATGTGTAAAGTTTATCAAAACTGAAAGAACTCCTGATGTGAAATGAAGCCTCCTAAGAAAATTCTGTTCTGTCGCTGTTTTGCTCTGCTGTTGTCGCATGTCACGCATGAATGAAAATGCTGCATTCTCTGGGGAGCGGTAAAGCTTCTGTGTGGGTTGTTTATTTCCTTAATCCCTCCTTCTTCGTGATTTTCAATGTCAGATATAAAATGGAAAGCCAGTAAATATAGTGATTATCATACTGATTATCACCTGCACCAGGGAACGCCCCGGCTGGCCGCTGTAACCCAAGCAGTCTCCACGTTACATCCACTTAGACTTTAACCTGACTACTTTATTAGAGACGTGAAGCTCAGTATGAGGTGCCCTAGGGCTGCACAGATGGGTTCTGCTTGTTTCCTGTTCTCACTGTTATTGTGAATAGATACTAAAAGGTTCTCATCGCTTTTATCTGGTTAATTTACTTTGAACTGTCCCTGGCAATCAGAGCCTGCCTCACATTTCTCAGCGTTTCACAAGCACTAAACTCTACAGCCCAAATGTGTGTTTTGAGCTTTATTAATTTTTTTTACTGGAAAGGCCTTAATTCTTAAAGGGATCTCATTCTGAGAGAGGCTGGTTTTTAGGGGACTGTAGGCATAATCCTCAGTGAAAAAAGCTGCTCAGGAGTCATTCTGAGGTTCAGTTGATAGGGGAGAAAAAAATTAAGATTGCTGTTGTTCTTTGGCGTGTTCAGGCACCCTTAGATTAGAGGTCAACTGCAGGAAAATCTATGATTTTATGCTGGCTGCCATTATTCATGTAGCTGGGCAGCAGACCAGGCTAAAAGATGACGCTCTTGCAGGAGAATCTGAAGATGAGATACTTTTTAACAAATGTGCAATCATTTATCCTTTCTTGTGGAAGGGCCAGGTCTTCCAAAACACATGTGCTATGCATGGGTGCCCCAGTACAGAAAATTAAGATGAATTCTCTCAAAGTCTCCCACACAAGAAAGCACCACTTCACTGGAACAGTTTTTATTTCATGTAGCGGTGTCCAATTTCCTGGCCAGACAATAGTTTAACACAGATGTTAATGTCCTGCTGTATTGGGGTTTCAAAGAAATCCCTTAGGACAGATCAGTGTAACTTCCGATTTCAATTGCCAGACCAAAAACCTGAGGTTAAAGAAATTGTTTGGCTACAAGACATAATTTTTTGTCAATTTTCTTATTCTCTTCCCCCTAATCACCCCCTTATTTCTCTTATTTTATTTTTTTTTCTGTGTCACGGTCCCATTTGAGGCTTTCTTGATTGTGTTGCAGTTCATTGTAAGTGCATCACTACAGAGTGGAAGCTTGCAAGGCTCCTTTTTTCATATGAGTGTAGGCTTTGTTAATCACATGCTGGTTTAGGAAAACACTGCATGATATCTTTGAACCCTACACTCCTTCTTGACAGCCAGGCTAGCAAATGTCATTGACTGTGTGATGTACAAGAAGGGATTCAATTGTAAGTAAATTGTCAAAGTGGCTAACCTTGCCCGCACCCAATTGTCAGGACCATGATTCAGTTTTTCTGTCAACATCAGCTAAGGGTAACCCGGTCAGCCTTATGTTTCTTCAGCGAAGCAGCCTGAGGAGTTGTGCTTTTCAGCTTATCACATTTTATTAACCTCAACTTACTGTTGTTATAATCAATTGTACCCACTTCAAATTCTTCTATTGCCCCCAAATTGACAGATCATGTAGGTCCACAACTATGTGTTTTCTGAAGCACTAAAACCTCTCATAGGCACACTGGATTGGTTTGGTACAATCATTATTTCTGTTTGGTTAGATCAACTCACCATTTTGGCTCAAGATTATCCCTCTATTAATATTACTTGGCAAAGATAATCTGGAAGAATGCAAGTTAAAACATAAAGACTTCAAGGGTTTTCTGCAATATTTTCAATGTTAAGATAGAAAGTGAATAAGAGAAAAACATTGCTATTGTCTTCCATCCCTTTTCTTTTATTTCAAAACAGATTTTTAGTTGCACCAATTAATATAAATGAGACATGAGGACACACTGATACCATGATTTTTCCTCTGTTCTTTCAGGAAAAGAACATAGTTAAATTGCTTAAAGCAGTGATTAAGACATCAGAATATTTTTAAATGTTCATCTGACTCTTCCACAAGGGTCTGAACACATTTAGTGATCCTGGTTTTTTAATGCACTGTAGATGACAATTTTTTTTTTAATGGCTTGATAGCATGTATCCCATGAAGTGTCGTACATAAATGGAGATATGATACAATTTCAATTAAAAATATGTCTGAGGGATGTTTCCTAGTTCAAGTCCTATCTGCAGAAGTAACTTTCCTCACTTGAAAAAAAACATATTGTACCTTCTTTATTTGAACTTGTGAAATGTGTTGACATTGTACTGCTATTGGGCTTGAGGGAAGAGGGAGAAGCTTTTGGTGCGACTATCAGAATTGAACAACTGTACGTGGCTATATTGAGATAATCGTGTAAAAGGAAAACTGGCTGAATCAGTTTCAAAATGTGTTATTTCTTCATTATCTAGCACTTTATAATTAACTGTTCTTTTTTTATTATTTCAGGAAGCTGCCTCTTTTGCTAGAGAGCAAGGCTTTGAGGTGAGTTAACCCACAATTGCACACTAAACAGATCCTAAAGGTTTTTTTCTTGCTGATAATGAAGTTCTTTTGGACAATGATTGATGTGCTATTATACTCTCCAAGCCTCGCAGCGGTTGCCATGGAAACTTGGCAGTCGTCATGGTTTCTTTGTTCTGCCAGCTCAGTGTTATGACGCACTCTGCTAGGTCTGCACCCAACATCGCCTACAGATGTTATTTATTGAATTTTGAAAAGCCTCTTGGGAAGCCGAGAGGTTGGGCACGGTTTCAAGCTGCCTCTGCAGATATGGGACCTGTCAGTTTGTTCAGTTAAAAAGCTACCTCATTAGCTGCATTACACTCCAGAAGGATTCACTGCTAAAGCAGTGGTGAAACAACACTAAATAGTGAAATATAACACCGCTTAAATAACTTAAACCCTGCCATATGTGGATTATCATTATGCAAATGAATTTTAGAAAGGTTGTATATAAAATTGTTAGGTACTGATTAATGTAAACCATGCTTCTACAAACAGCTGCTTTTTAGAAAAGGTAGTGTGGAAATTGTTTCAAAACATATTTGAGTTGGTGTTTTCCATTTGGGCTCTAAAAATGTCTGATCCTCCACTTTCTTGAAGTAAATACTGTTGATTTTACAGTGATTTTCAGAGCTTTTGATTTCATCTTCTCGAGATATTTATTTGACTAGTACCTCCCATTGGCTACATTCAGATAGCTTAATCTGGAGAACCATCAGCTATTGGTCTCTAACCAATTCAAACAGGCAGTTTTTAAATACTATAATTAATGTGACAAGGCTTGTGCTAATTTTGCAGATAGTAAGTGATCTTACTGAAATCTGAATTGCAGAACCGAACACACGTAAATCCTTTTACATGTTGCTTTTTCACTGGAATAAGACCCACCTTAATTGATTTGTTTGCAGTGTAAAAGAATAGAAAGGAGTTTGACTGCTCAACACCCATTTTGCATAAATAATAGAAGCCGCGCGATTCAAACCGCATCGCTTACAGAGTGCCACTTCTGTGTGTGATTGGTTGCATATTAAAAAAAGGGAAAGACTGAGAGCTTTTGTTGTAAAATTTAGATTTCTTTAGAACCATTCACCAGCAGGTACATCAATGCCATCACTGTTTTAGCTATTAAAACTGTGGGCTGTCCCATTTCATTTTATGTTTCCCAAATTCACGTGGCTGCTTTGTAGAAATCAAGACTTTTTATCACTGTCAATTTTCATTTGTATAATCTGTATTGTTAGGCATAAAAATACACTTTGAGTTTATGCTAATGAATGAGTTTCACAGATGCCTTCAAAATATGAAGCATAAGAAATTATTGGTACCCTCTGGTAGCTAGACAATAAAAAGAAAGGAAGTAGTGTATTAAGTCTACCCATTCTATATTTTTATTGCCCCCTTGAGCTAAAGACTTTGAATGTGCCTGGTTTAAATTCAGTTCTAGTGACAAACTGCTTTTGCTGGTGTCTGCTAACTACCATCATATTAACCTTTCCATTAGTGCATGCTTAGAGATTTTAGCACAGTTCCTCCTGAACATCCTAAATCTGCCACATTTGATTACAGCATATCAGTAAAGTGCACAATGATTATGATCTTATCTCTTATTACTCCCTTGCTTGGCAACGATTCACATGTCAAGTTTGCTGACAGAGATGAGTAAAACTTGATAGTGTCCACAGTTTTGTTTTCCTACTGAGCTGTGCAGGCAAAAAAATAAAAAAATCACACTGATAATAAAGCATCTTATGAAAAACTTGAAGAGCTTCCATTAGCCTTTCAATTAAAACCAAGAAAAATTCCCAGCAACTCTCAAAATCTTGACTTTTATATTGAGAATAGAAAACTGTAAAGCATGGCACATTAAAGGAAAGGACTTGATTGACCACGACAAAAATTGAGAGAATGTTTTTCATAGAAGTGATTAAAAGTTGCTGGTGGCTACATTTGAATTGCCACCTGGACTTATTTTTTAATCAGAAATCTTTTAGCACAGAAAATCACTTGGTGACTAGCTTCTGTTGTTTAGCTGTTTGTTTGTTTGTTTGTGGTTTTTTTTGTTCTGCCTCACAGTAATTCCAACAATTTTGTATACTAAGTTCATCTTTTACACATGGAATAAGTTCAGTGTATCTGAAACAGTTTTTGAAAAAGAAGTTGCAATTAAGAGAACTTCATTAAAATAGACACCTTTTCTGAAGAAATGAAATCTTGTTATAGGTGAGAGACAACGCATGACACAAATCTGGTTTTTTCTTTGCAAGAGAAATTCCATTCAAAGGAAATTTAGTTTCTATGCTGCACCATTCCCACAGTTTTCCATTTTACTTTGCTGAAATACAAAGTATTTTTGTAAAATCAGTCACGATATTTGGAGACCATTATTTCCTTCACTTTATCCCCTGACCAACATTTACCTGTAATAATCAAAAATAGGACATTATTTCTGATGTTGTCTCTTCCTGAGCATCACTGTGGGGTTGGGGTTTTTTTTGTGCATTTCATGTTCTATGACATTTTAAAACTATATATATATATACAGTGTGTATATATATGTACATACTGTATATTTCAATGACAGTTCTAATAATTTTCAAATAACAAAGGCTTATGGGGTTTTACTTTTGCAAAAAAGGTAACTTCCTGTTTCTTCTACGTAGAAATTAGGAAAACAAAATACTACTTTAAACATAAAATACAGGGTTCAGTTCTTTCTGTCAACCCAAGAGGTAAACTGAAATGAATGGGACAGTAAATATCTAAGGGGTTAGTAGCAGCTGCCATGCAAAATAACTTTTCTTGTTAGAGGTGTCCTCTAAGTCCATATTCATTGGGGAACCATATTAGAGAGAGTTTTGTTAGCCTGGACCAGCTTTAGGTCTTTAGGTTAATGAGGTACACTGCACAAGTGCACTGTTTTGGAAGGATTTATGCCTGTTTAGGTCAGTCCCATATTGGGTGTCTGTTCAGAGGCAGGAATCAGAAGACGCCGTTTGGGGCGGTTCTGACTGGATGCAGTTTGCCACATGCCTTTGTCTGATCCTGGGATATCTGCTCTGCTTTCTTCACCTGCATATATCCCACTTACCTGCTGCAATGAATGCCACCTGCAAGGTTTTTCAGGTGCAGCATCAACAGGCAAATCATCCTATAGTGAGATTTGTTGTTAAATCAGATTCAGGTATGTAAGTGGGTATGTGGGAGTATCCTGTGAATTTGGGTCGTGTGTAGAGGCTTTAGGACCACAAACCAGGACAGTCTTATCATTCAGCCATGGCCATAGGCACAGGACATGTAAGAAAGACTCAGTAAATGGGCAGGTAAAAACCACTGCAAAACAAATATTATACATTTTGGCTGTTTATTCTGAACAGAAATCAGAGATGGCAACATTTGATGATGTTTGCCTGACAACGAAATAAGAGGCATCAGTACCTCTGCAGTCTTCAGGTGAGAATATTCACATATTGTAAAATGTCACAGTTGAACCTTCAAAAAAAAACTGTGCAAAAGTTTAAACCTCCTTGACACTGAAGCTCTATTTTATTCTCTTCCTTTGAAAAAAAATTAGTATGGGAAGTAATTTTAGCTAAAAATGGTCAAGTTAATTTTCACAGAAGACACTATTCAGTTATTTCTAAAGTCTGCAGAATCACACAGAAGTGTCCAAACCTCTCCATCTTGAAATTTCTGCTTTAAAAAAAAAAAAACAAAAACTTTTTGCCCTAAATACTTTCCTTCTACTGTTACATGTTTATTATATATTTAATTCTTCCTGAAAACGTATGTGCTTTTTACTTTTTTTCCCTGTCTACACTAATTCATCCTTACCATCACTCTTCACTAATCTCTTTCCTCAGGGTCCTCTTTTCTTCATCTAAGTTAATCTTTATTCTTCCTTAAGCTGAAGAAATCATCTCTTGATCATGCCATTTTCTCCTGTTATAACTTCATCAATTTCCTTTTAAAATTCCTCGTGCCCGTAAATACATTGTACAAATATATTCAAGCTCTTTGATTTCTGTGCCTGCTTTACTCCACTGAAAATGTGCCTAATAAAGTCACTACTAGCCACTTCCTACTTAGCAAAAAACTAAACACCTTTCCCCTGTTCCCTTTGATCTTCATTATGCTTTATTGCAATTTCAAGTTTGTGGATCTCCTAATTACCCAGGCCTGAAGTAGTTCAGAACTGAGGTTAATCTTCCTATGGCAAGGCTTTGGCAGGGCTGTGTGTTACCAAGCTGAGGGATGCATTCTCCATCCCTCCCATGTTCAACAGCTTGTGCCACAGCTGATACCTGCTGTTCATAAACCTCTTAAAAAAGCATTTCAAAACAGAAGAGAAACAATTTCAATTTATTTTTCTTTGGCATCTTTAAGACACTCCTTGACTTCTGAGAATTAGTGGTAAGATGGCCCCTGTTACTGTCCTCAGTTCTTCTCTTCTCTGGTAGTAGACATTGCCTTCTAAAAGCTTTATTATCTGTCTAAGCAGGAGGAAGGTGGAAATAACACAAGTGAGAGTATCATATATGGAAATGAAAACTAGGAGAGAATTTTAAAAAAAGATGAAGAGATCAATAAATAAAGGGAAACTATTTTCATGTTTGCCAAATGTATACAAATCAATGGGTTCACTGACTTACCCAAGTTAGGGAAAAAATTAGAGGGAGGCTGAAAGTTGCAGAAAAGGTAGGTATTTTCACATAAAGGGGTGGTGGTAACTATATTAACCCAGGCATATTCTCTGTCTGTAATAGTAATAGTATTAAGAAGTGAGTTTGGATTCGTAACAAACAGTACACAAAGCAATGCAGAAAATCTTATTATGTTTTCATGTATTCAAGGCTAGGCCATTGCTATGTTTCACTACAGTTCCTTGTACAAAGAAGAAACTGGGAAAAAATAGTGTTATTTAACACAGATGTGAACAAAGTGGGACACAGTAAATAGCACAGAGTAATTACAGTCATACATACTCCTTTCCTAATGTTAGAAAAATAAAAGAAAAAACTATATATATCAATTACGGCAAGAAATAGATTACACCAAAGTTAATTTGTAGAACTTACTGTCCTGAGTTAGAAATCTGAGAACAAAAGTGTCCCATAAGCATTATAAAAGGGTTTGATGTTAATACAAATAACAAAAATATCTATTATAGATTAGCTTGAAAATCAAGTCAAATAGAAATTGAAACCCTTTTGTTTCAGATTGTAGGGCAACAGTGAGAATAGAAATTATAATATTCTAATGACAAGTGGTGTTGTTAGAGTTTACTGCATTAATTTAAACATTCTAAACTTGTTGATGTGTAAGACACTGGATGAATGAGAGGTTTGGTTCAATTTGCCAAATTCTCTGTTCCTAGCTACGTGCAGAGTGAAGTATAACATCCTTTTAAAGCAAAGATTTCTGAAACTTTTGCAGGTGAGCCTTCCCTCAGAAAATTGGTTCTGTGCCCCACTGAATATACCTTTTGCCCTTTGCTTCCCTGCATCTCAGTTATGCAACCAGCTAGTGGGAGCTGGGCTGCACACCCTCTCAGGGGTACAGTGTACATTTTGCTTGATGGGACCAGTTACTGTAGGGAAGTTAGAGAAAGTATTTGTAAGCATGCTGAAGTCAGAGGTCTTACAACAGTATAAACCTAGCTAAATTGGATGAAAATCAGGCTCGGAGTTTATCCAAAGTACTCACTTACCAATTTTATTTTTAATTTTATGATAGGTATGGTTAGAATCCAGTCAGCAGCAAAGAAATCCACTAATTGCTCATTAAGAAGTGCTCTGTAATTCCTTTGTTAGCTTTGCGGTTTTGCAGTGCTTGGAATAGTTGAACTATCATTATCAAGATTAAAAACAATGGTCTCATACTACTACATAAACCCTTAGGAGAATGAAGTATTCCTCCTTTTAAAAATCTTCCTCCACTGACAGTAAAGTCTATTTTATACCTAGCTGTAAGAAAATAAATCTTTGATCTGCTAATAAAGTTCACACCACTCCAGTATGCTGTAACAAGAATTTTCTTTCTCTCTCTTAATAGACTGAAGACATTAAAGAGATCGCCCGGAAGACACAAGCCCTGCCGAAGGTGAACACCAAAAGGCAGCGAATCGTGGTCTTTACCCAAGGCAAAGATGACACTGTATTGGCTACAGGTATGTTTTTCAAATCTCCATTGCTGTTCACAGTAAATAGTCCAGCTAATCAATTACAAGTTGAGATTTTAAAATTTTCCAATGGTAGTCAGAGCTTTTGCCTTTTGATGTTACTTTGTGTTTCTCATCTTTTATGCTTTTAATTGTTTCAAGAGTCTGAATGTAAGAAGCTATTATTTCACAAGAATGCCTGAGAATTTAGTTCTGAACATTTTTATAACATAGATTTAAAATATTGATCCAGTTGGTTTTACTCAGATTTTTATGACTTGAGATTTTATCTGTGTAGCCATCTTTGCTGCAAACAAGAATACACTGTGCCTGCTGAGAACAGCTGTGCAACAGTGTAGTATATTTAAACATTTGCAAAGAGGAGGAAGTGAAATCCAGTACTAAGTGAATTTCCAGGCTTTTTTTGCTTTGAGCAGAAAGTCTCACTTTAGCTTTTCTCAGCCGTCTGCTCTTCAGTTCTCAGAAGAGTACGTGGGAAAAAGGTGTTCTAGCAGGGATACAAGCAGTTTCTGCTGTCTAAATTGATGATGTACGACGCACAGATTTAAGCATTATAAACATGACTGCCTACCTTTTGACAGTCTCTTTAATTCTGTCCACCTATGCTTCTAGACTAAATAAAGCTATTAAAAACATGTGCTGTGGCGAGCCGTTTTAGTAGTTCATTCCTTCACAAGGTGAGTTATTAGGCTGGGCTGAATTCCTCCTTTGGAAATCAAGTGAAGTAGAGGAAGCTTTGCACCTGGGGGACTGGTGCTTACTCATACAATATTTGCCTCAAAATCAGAATTGGCTTCAGACTGTGGCTTCAGGGTTGGGCACTAAGCAGGTACGTCACTGCTATAAAGATCATTACTAGAAGCAGTTTGAATTATTTCTTCAACAGTTTGCTCCTTCCTCTATTTTCTTAGCTGCAAACTGTTTTAAAGGGAATAGATACCAGTCACTGAGAGTTGGGTATGTGTATCCCACTGAATGATGATGGAAGTGTTCCTTCCAGAAAGTTACTGTCTGATGTGAATGGCCCATGTGGAGGCACTCCACTTGAGTATTATACAGCTGACTGAAAAATAGCAGCATAAAAATGTTTTTATACATGAGCTAGTAATAATGTAGTAAACCTAAATCTTATGTGTAACCCTCCTGTGCTCTTATTTAATTTTCACTGAGTACTTTTTTTATTCTTCAAACTGGAGTTGTTAACAAATCCATTAATCCCTTCTTTGATATTTTTACAACCGGGAGCTTATTTGAGGACTGACACTTGCTAATCTTAGCTGTTTGTTCGCTATGAAATGAACTTAAATTAGAGAATGCACTTTATATGCATGATAAATGTGAGATGGATAGAGACTGTATGCAATGGTGTCAGCTACAAAAGCAAACATGATAAATGTTAAGGCATTTTTGAGCCGTGGGATAAGCTATTCAATGCACAAGCATAGCTGAATCTCTTTGCTATGTTGTTATTCATGGCAGCCAAATAAATGTCAATAATAAAAGAGAATTAAAGATTTTCATTTCCCAGAGGCAGTCCTCTAATACAGCTTGATCTTTCATTTCATTTGTAATTCGTTCTTGTGTCAGGATGCAATCATTCGCCAGGCTCTGTGTGTCATGTTAAGTCATTTAATAATGATTAAGAACATAAAAATGTTTGGCCTGTGGGGCAATTCTCGAAAGAGATACCAATTTGTTATTATTTTCCCCCTTTTCCTTTGGTGTAGACCATCTTTTTCACACCTCTTCACATTAAAATAATAATGAAAGAAGGAAAATGTATCCCTTAGTTTAGCATATGATGATACCACAGAATGGCATAGAGTGCTGCTAACACACGTTTCAGAACTAACTAGGTTTACACTTAAAACCTACTGTGGAATGTGTAAAAGTTTCTAAATGATCTTGAAAAGAATTGCTACATTTAGGAGTTACCAGTATAAAATTATTATCTTTTTTCTAATGCACAGGAGTATGGTTTTTGAAAAAGCAAGCTGTGTGTACTTGTTTATCTTTGCTTTCTGAGGGAACAGTAAAGTCTCAAAGAGCTTGTGCCTAGATTAAAATAGTATTTGCAAAGTCAGCTATGGATTTGGGTATGCTTGTTCATACCTTCTGCTTTATATTTTGTCCAGGTTAACAATAATAAGAACAACATGTTTGTTATGTTGAATAACATATTTATGCAGAGACCTCGACAGATTGCAGAGAGACCTTGACAAATTAGAGAAATGGGCAATCACCAACTGTATGAAGTTTAATGAGGGCAAGTGCTGGATTCTGAACCTGGGATGGGGCAACCCTGGCTGTGTGTACAGACTGGGGAAGGAGAGGCTGGAGAGGAGCCCTGTGGAAAGGGACCCGAAGGTCCTGGCCGATGGCAAGGTGGATATGAGTCAGCAGTGCCCTGGCAACCAGGAGGGCTGGCCGTGTCTGGCTTGGATCAGGCTGTGCTCTGTGAAGAGTCACAGCCAGATGGCCACCCCCATCCTCCTTCCCTTTCCCCCTGCCCCCATGCATGGCAAACTGAGACAGGCAGCACGGGGGCTGTGAGGACATCTGTAACAGAGCTCTGTTTGCTCTGTCAAAGGCTCTGCTAAGGATGTTCCAAGCCAAGGCAGCCATGGGGCTGGGTTGTGAGAGGAGGGTGCACCTCTTTGAAGAGTTATCTGTAGGTCAAATGAGGATCAGGTTATGGAAATAATGAGGGGATGATAATGTACTTGGATACAGTTCTGACTGGAAGGAGAGGACATAAGATGGATAAAAGGGGTTGTTGCAGATTGCCAGGCCATTTATGAAGGGACACAGAATGATACATGCTGAAAATTTGACGTGGACTTCCTAGGGCACGGTAGAGATGTGTGTGATATGAAGAAGTCCAGATACAGCTGGTCATTACATGTGGAGAGGACTGTGGCCACAGTTCTTGATTCCTGGGCATTCCAGAGAATGGAAGTATCAACAGGTATTTTAGGAGCAGAGCATAGGGCAGAAGGGCACAGCTTATTACCAAGAGAAGAGATTGACCAAACAGATTGGAGAATATAGTTCTTGCATAGGAGAGAGAGAGCTTAGACTGAGACAGCTGAAAAAACATCTTCCTCCAAAAATTTGGCCTGGCCATACTGCAAAGATTTTTAGTCATCTTATGAATTGCTGCGATTTATACAACATTGTTTTAATGTCAACCAAAAATACTGGTGGCTTACCTCAAACAGACCACAAGCTGTAGGAAGTCAGGTATGGATTGACAGACAGCTCAGAGGCCCATGCAGCTGGAGCAGATCAATAAAACAGTAAGAAGCAAAAACTACATCAGCAGTCTCAATCTAAGCCATTCCCATTTGTCAGTCCACTTTCTTTGGGTGTCGGAATTATTTGTGTTTTCAAAGGAAAAATTTCTGTGTCTTTATCATGGAGTGCGTTAGGTCTTTCTACTGTCTGTTCATATCTACTCTGTCACAGTACTCGAGCCCCAAGGCCCCTTTTCTCTCCCCTCCCATCCTGTTCTCTGTCATTGCAAGGAAGAGGCAAGCTCAAATTCAAGCTGAGTGTGATCAGTGTGTTTTAGAGGGAAGGGAAGGAGTGTTTAGGATTGGCAGACAGGAGCTGTGGCAGGTGAAGTGTTGACTTAATTAACTGTCACCTTCTAATACAACTCCACTGAGCACAGGGAAGTGATTGTGTGTGAGATTTTCCTCTCCATGTCATAGAATTGTAGAATGGTTTGGGTTGGAAGGAATCTTTAAAGGTCACCTAGTCCTACCTCCCACAATGTGAAAGGACATCTTTAACTGGAACAAGTTGCTCAAAGCCCTGTCCAGCCTGACCTTTAACAT
Organism: Peucedramus taeniatus; assembly: GCA_013400575.1. Lineage (NCBI taxonomy): Eukaryota > Metazoa > Chordata > Aves > Passeriformes > Fringillidae > Peucedramus > Peucedramus taeniatus. The sequence continues at coordinate 75,709 of WBNO01003421.1, read as the reverse complement.
TTCCAGATATTCCAGCCTGAGAATATCTGCAACACCTCTGGGCAGCCAGAGGTGCATTTTGTGGTGATGTTGAATTTTATGTCTTTACTGAAAAACTTGGAAGTGCTGGACATTCTCAGACCTTAAGAATGAGCACGGACAAAAAGATTGTAATTTTCTCTATCATTGGTCCTCAACATAACTGAATTTTGATAAAACTCTTTTGGAAAAACCAGCCTGTGAGAGACGCCTGTGACAAAACCTTTCAGCACAGAGAATTATGCTGAGGGAAAGGGACTGGTAACTGAAAATGGGATCTATGGACTTGCTCAAAAAAAGTTTATTTGAGGAACAGTATTGGCTTAATTTCTTGTGTGGATGCTCCTCAGTTGTCCTGGGAATTGCTTGGCTATCAAGACTCTGATCCCATTACCACAGCCTTGTTCCATGATATCCCTTTTAGCAGGCCTGAGATTCCAGATTTGACTGAGTTTTGAGGTTTGACTAAGCTTATAGGATACATTTCACATTTCAAGACTTTCTTCTATAACCACAAGAAATACATAAGCAGAGGGAGCAGGGGGAGTTAATAAACATGGGCAGTCTCCTGATTTCAGCAGCTGTAGCTTTTAAGAAATGCACCAAAAATCACAAGCTCTGTCAGGAACATACATGTCCTATCTATATGTGTGCTCTAATGTTTGAGAGAGTTGCTCATAATAGTTTTAAACAAATTAGTTTTAGTCAGATACATTTTATGACTGGTCTTGGCTCAAAGGGAAATCTTCAGAAGGTCTGAGCAAAACCAGTTTAGCAATGGAAAATGCTTTTGTATTGAAATATTTGCATAATTCAAGACCAGCTGAAGCGACAAACTTTAAACTTGGCTTGTTTTATAGCTTTAATAGAGGAAAGAAAAACAATCCAAATTTAAAGAAAATCACTTCAGCATTTTTCAAGTTATGAATGATGAAATCTGGCATGTTCAGGGGTGAACACAGAATTTTCCATTCTTTTTTCCCCCTGATATTTGCAGGACCACCTCTATTTAAGGGCATGTTTTTAATAACCTCATTTGGTAGACTATGGCAGTAAAAATGGATTTTTCTAAGGATTCAAGCATTAAAGCCAGCTCAGGTTGGGCTTACTAACCACTAAATCTTAGTTTTTTGGGGCATATTACTTGAGATATTTCAGGAAATCTATTAGCAGTCCAGGCAAATGTGGTAAAAAGAGAGAAGTTCATCTTAAAACTTCATTAGTGCAGAAATAGTTGCAGAAATAGTGCAGAAATAGTTTTGTAGATTTTTATCATTGTTGTTTGATCTAGTCCATAAATTAAAGTCAGTGCAGTGTAGCCAAGTTAATATGTCACAATAAAATTGCAATGTTACCAAATTTTGGAGCCTGCCTACCAAGCTCCTGATATTGAAGAAATAGTAGGCATTTGCCTCTAGTGTTATCTGAAACAGAAGACTGAGCTGTATGGGTGTTGGTGTCACCCAGTACAACTGTTCTTGTGGTAATATATGCAGATCTGCTCATAAATTAGAAGTTTCTATGTTTGAACAGAACTAAAACCTGATCTTAGTTAAAATAATGACAAATGATAGTATGTTTTGTGAATTGTGACACTCCTCTTACTTTATATGTTAGATCTTAATTATTTTAGAAGATTTTTTAAAACCCTTTCTTTAAGAAGGTTTATCACAGTTGTGGAAATGAGAAATTTTAAGAGCCATTTTTAGATCATAATAGCATGATGGGGAATGCTTTTTGAGGGGAGTAAAGAGGGCTGATGTTCAAGCATGTAGCTCACTCTAAACAGAGGTCAGTAGGTTTTCTTTGTCAGGTTGTGCTGCAATCACAGACCAACATGTTGCCCTGTAAGCCTGTCTGTACAACATAGAAGTATTTAATGCTATTGACACTGCTGGCATTTTATGGTGGGTCTGTTTGCAGCTCCTCTTCTGTAAGTTACTGAGTGTTCTTCTCTAAGAAGTAAGAAAAGATGTTATTTTTTCCTTTCTTACAGCTTTCATGCTTGGCCTTCCAGACAGGAAAACCTTGACTAGCCCTTTTTTTATCAGCTGGGCTTCCTATATATATACAAACCAGAGTAGCACCTTGGACTCAGGGAAAAACAGTAGCTGAGTTTTATTATCGTGTGCTCTCTTTTTCACACAATTACACACTTTCACTCTATCCATTTATATTCACAAATAGAAAGGATCATTTCAAAAAACAAAAAAAAAGGACATTTTAGTCCCCTAATGGCTTAACAAGTGAGCCAGAAAGCCCAAAATAATCAGGTTTTTCGTGTCTTATGAAACCACAAAATCTAAATTATTAATTAACATTTGTTGGTAGGGATTAATGAATAGCAAAGCTGGTAATACCTTTTTGTAACTGAGACCATTCATGCTTTTGTGCTGTGTGAGAGTGGAAGACTGAGCATTTTATTAGGCAGGTGAAACACATTATTAAAACCTAAATTCCTGGATACAGGTATCTTGACTGGACTTAAAAGTGTACCAATTGTTGCACCTCAGAGAATGTGTATTCACATATGTAAATAGGCACATGTGTGAAGGTAGGAAATCCCTTTTTCATGTAGAATCCCTAGTTGTAAGGAATATCAAACCTAGCTCCAATTTCAGGTGCTACAATGAGTTTACATTCTACAGTTCTGAGGAAAAATTACCCCTTCAGACTGTGGAAAAATGCATGTTTGTTAAAGGACAAAAAATATGGGCCCCTACTCCATTCCTTATAACTAGACTGTTTATTCTTCCAAGGAAGAATTTCTGTACTTGTTTCTCAGATACAGAAACATAGGTTTAGGAATTCGGGTTTTATACTGTAACTCTAAAAAGGATTCTTGGAGACATAAATACTGATAGATAAATCCACTGCTTAGGTAATAGAAATGATATGATATTGGAGTGGCAATACAGAATGAAAGAGTAGAAGCAACACTGAGGCAGATCAAAGATCTATTTCTAACGTGATGTTTGCAAGTGTACAGCAGTGGGAACTTGGAAAAGAGGATAAAACCAGAGCAAATCTGGAGTAATAGTTCCACGTTACACTCCAGCAAAATGTTGCTTGGGGATTTGTGAACTAGAGATGTTGTCTTTGTGCTGAATAGGCCAGAATAGGATTTTATTATACATGTCTTGTGATAAGGAGTGTCACAGAGACTGTGTTATGTAAAGAAATACATCCCCCTTATTTGTTTGGATTCAGACACTTACTTATTTCCTGTCTGCCTCCAACTGCTTGGCCAGTCCATAATCATTTCATGTACAATGTCTTTTTACTTTTGATTTTTAAGAACTCTTGCTTACCTCCCCTGCACTAGTCTTTTTTCCAGACTCTTTTCATATTCTGTTTACTTGTTCTGTGTTTAATCCATAATTCTGGCACTCTGAGCCACCCTTCACTGCACCTTTTTGCAGGTCTGCTTAGTCTTTGTGAGTGAGGGACCAGAATGTTCAACTTGAAAGTTCCTGAGGAATTTACTAAGTGGCTTAATTTTGTTATTTTCTTTGTTCTGTATTCCTCTCTTAATAGTTCCCAACAGTTTACTTGCTTTTCTGGCTGCCGCTTATGATTGATCTGACATTTTCATAGAATTATCTGTTATGACTTCAAATTTTCTTTATGGTGTGGTAATTTGTGGTTTAGAGCCCATCATTGTGTGTTTAAAGCTAGATCATTTTTTAAATGGGCTCATTTTTTACATTGATTGACAAAGAATTCTATAGCCCTTTAATCTTGGAGACTTTTGCCATTCTTCACACCCAGATCTTGTTTTTACTATCTCAAATGAATTTAAGTATCTCACAAGAAGATGGTGCCTGCTGCATTGCTCCCTCAGAAATGGTGTTTACAGGCAGGAGCTGCTACCCCAGAGCAGGTACACAGTTAGCCTTGAAACTGGACTTAGGCAGGGGGATTTTGGTAGGGCAACCCCTAAATCACTTGAGGCCTTTCTTGCTGGACTCTGGAGAGCAAAATTGAACAAATTTACAGTAGCATACTGGTTCAGGTGCCATTAAATCACAAATAAACATTCTTTTTCTGGAAAGAAAGTACCTCTAAACTGCAGTATTTTGGGGGGGACGAGGCATTAAACATGGTGCTCTGTTTTGAATTTCTATCCAGCAACAAAGACTCTAGTTCCAAAGTTGGAATAGAAGTAGCTTCAGCATTGGCTGACAATGCTGTAGAATGATGTCTACAAAGCAAAGAGCAAAGAATACGGGGACAGAGGCGCAGAAGGGAAACAAACTCTATTATCTCATATGCTGAAAACCACCAATTTTATTATAGAACTCAACTAAAAGGATGGTGAAACAGCTGAATCAGTAATTGGGAAGCACTGGAAGTGGAACAGCCTTCCAAATTTAAATTGTGCTTTTCACATATATATCTAATTGATGCAGCTTTGTCAAGGTTATCCCTGTTTTCTGAAAATGCCACCTACCTACTTGCCTACCCATCTCTGTGTATCAAACAGGGAATTCTGGTGACTTTTGGTTTTTCAGCAACTGTCCCTACATCTTCAATGTCAGTCTAAATATATCTTTCTGAGTTTTTTTTAAAAACTGAAGAAAATACAAATCTATAGTATTCTGTTTCATAGAAAATAATAACCCTAGACACTCTTAATTAAATTTATGCTTTGAACTTAAAGTTCACCACTGTCCTTTTCTGTGCATTCATTCAATGTTCCTGTAATATTCAGTATTGGACACTAGCCATTTCTCCTTAAAAGCATGTGCTTTAATGAGCTGAAATCCGAAACATGTGCTTTAAAGGTTTACAGTACATGCACTTCTCACCTCCCAACATTTTAGGGTTGAATCATACTAACAGGATGTCTGTTTTATGAAATTAATCCAATAGGTTTTTTTACCAAATATTTTTGAGAAATAGATTTTCTCCATATCCTAATTTGGTGTGATTATTTTTTTCATTGTAAGAAATTAAATGTATGGCTTGTTCAGCAGGTTTCATAATAGATCAATAATTTGTTGGCTTAAGTTGTTTTTTTCCTGTGGAGATGTGGGAAGATCAATGTCTGTAGTGCCCTAGGTCAGGATCAATAGTTTTAATAAAACTTCCTTTTTTTGTTGTTTTGGGGTTGTTGGGTTTTTTGTTTTGCCTTTGTACCTTTGTATGGTTTTGCTTTTATTAATGAGCTTTTCCTTTAGTTTCAGACCATTAATGGTTTTCAGATAATGTCACACTGCCCAAGGTCAAGGCCAGTTTGAACTAAAAACTCTACTTATCAATCTTTAAATATATTGGATGGGCTTACATATGTTAGAAGACATAAGAGTTAGAATCACTGCTTTCCAGGGACCAAAGTTAAATCAAAACAAAATCTCAACCTTTTGGGAGGATGACGCATTCAGGCCTTTTTTGTGTTTCCTTAAATAAATAACAGATCTTATTTATGGATCTCATACTGGCATTAACAACATGGGTAACTACTGTGGCCTTGACTGCTCTTCAGTTAAAGATACTAAATGCTCCATATGGACCTTTATAATGGTGTACTGCTCATTCCACAAAACCACTTCGAAATAAGATAGCATCTCTTGTTTATTCCTGAAATTCTGGGTGGGAAGAGGCAAATTATCAAAGTGTATGTTATCAGCTGGGGTGCTTGAGAGAATGTGATGTTTCTGTCTCTGAGGCTCAACCCTGTGTCTTTTGAAATCAATGGAAAGATCTCATTAACTTCATTGGCTATTGATTATGGTCATGGAGAACTTAAAACATTCATGAATATTAATGGAATACACTGATTCATGTGTCTTTTTGTGTGTTGTACCTTGTCTGGAATCTGTGATTCAATTTTTATAGTCTACCTAGAGGTTATAGAAAAAGCAAACTTCAAGTAAGCTGAAAAATTTGATAACACATTTTACCTGGAGGTCTTTTTGTGGTAGAAGTGAGGGGTACAAAGGACTGCACCCTTTGAGCGCTGGCACCTAGGCAGATTATCTTCTGTAGGAGATTTTTTTTTCTATTATTTTGGCAGTGTTAGCCTGTTTTTTACTAGGCAGCAGTTCACTTCATAACAAATCATCACAGAGGAGTTTGAACAGCAGAATCTGTACTCAGAAGGTGCCCTACAGACTCTGGTAGCCCATCATCTTTAATTTAGAGATTTTATTTCCCATCTTGTGATTACAGTTGAATGAACATTGTAGAAAAGTTTAAATTGTAGCTATCTGTGTCATGCTTTTGCTATAAATGATGGAACTTATGTTTTCAAGTCTCTAATCTTCACCTGCTCAAATAGTCTCTATAGAATAATTGCACAGAATGGAAAGAGAGTAAAATGTGGGTATGTATGGTGTCCCTGGATGAAAATTAACTGCAGGAACTGACCCTTTGATTAGAAGTTTCTCTGCTGAAGCATCCAATTTCAGACAATGAAAGTTGTAGAAAGTAGATGGCTGAATGGAAGACAAATCCTTAGCTCCAGGAGGGACAGAGCAGAGATCCTCGATAGTGGAAAAAGCAGACAAAGGGGAGATTTGAATGGGTCCTGTTTTGCCTGACTGTGGGGACTTGGAATTTATTTTGTGTAAAATGACAAAATGTCTAGAATTAACTTTGAGAGCATGTGGGAGGTTAATTGGAATGCTTTGAAATGGTTAATTGTCTAAAAGTGGAATTGTGAGATTTTATGATCAGTTTGGCTCAGTGGTTTCCACAGTAGGTTTTAGAGATAATGCAAAAATTACTTAAATGCTATATGTGAAACGTAGGCTGTGCATGTCAGTCTGATACCAATGGCCTGGCCTTGACACACCTGAGCATATTATAGACTGCGAGGTGGCAGTTAAGATATGAACCTCTGGATGCCAAAAATAACGTTATGTAGTTAGGTAGTTGAATGCTGATCCCATGTGAATTAAAGTAGGCTCTGTCTTATTTTCACCATAACTGTTTTCTTTGTTATGAATAATAAAGACAGTAAAGTAAGCAGACCTGGCATAGAGTATATACAGACAGCAGATTTAGTGAACAGGGTAAACAGGGACTGGTTTTATATTGTTATGTTTTGGCTATACATACTGAATGATATAATACTAATGTTTGTTCAAAAAGAATGCATAGAGTAATCTGACACCAGATTTAAAGTCTGGGAGGCTGCATACACTGATTTTGTTTGCTGTAGTTTGCTACCCCGTGCCCCCCACTGCCCTCCTAATCTGTCCTGATTCTTCTGCCTGCCCCAGTGATTAGCAGTCAAAACTAATTCAGAGAGGAGTCTATGGAACCAAATATTTATGTCCCTTGTAATGTGACACTGTGATACTGTACTGTGAACCTGAAAAGATGCCAGGCCATGCGTTGTGTCTAATAGCAATTGATCAAAAATGGAACTGCAGAACTGCACTCCAAATTGTTGGCTTTATAAATTTGATAATAAGTACATTTCTTGATAGAATATAACAGTGCAGTAAAGTGTGCATGCCCTCTCTTCCCTCCGCACCTGTCCAATTGCAGAATGCTGCTTGTACAGTACATTGTCGTCGCTGACAACTGAATAAGAATTTTTAGGAGCAGTTGGCTATCAAGTGATGGCAAATTTAAAGGTTATGCAAATTGTGCCAGTACAGCCCAGCTTGTTTCAGACCTCTTTTCTCTATTATCATATCAATTGAGTCAGCTCATAGTAGACAAAGCAAGGTTATGGGAACCACCTAGAGCATCATGCACCATTAAACATCAATGCAGCACACATGAACATCTGCAACAACGATCTTATTAACAGAGGGTATAACGGAAGGCAATAAACAGCTTTCTTAGTCACCTAATTGTAAAAAATTTAATAACGTAATACTTGCATTATTTATCAACAGCAATTTGGTCAAAAATTACACAATTGCAGTGGATTAGATTACAATACCTATTGTCTGCTGTAAATTGCTACAAAATATGAAAATCCTTTTGTGAGCAATAAAACACTTTAGTTAGTAGAATGCTAAAAATGCAATTTGCTTTTAATTTCTGGCACATAATGAAATATAACTATCTGCCTTTTGCACTAACATTTTTATACTTGGCTAAAACCAAATATTATAAAAGAACCTAAGAATTGCTTTTTATTTCCTGCTTGTCTAGATAGCTTGAACGTTTCAAAAATCTGGGCACACTTGTTTTGTTGTGAAAAGTAACATACAGAAAAGATAAAATGGTCTTGTGTGTGTGCAGTGAAAACAGATGTTTGGAAGGATGAAGTAAAGCATATTAGATGTGTGTACTGGATATGTGTTGTGTGTTGGCTTCTGGAGGAGACACTGCACTGCTTTAGAAGATGAGGGTATGGGAAGCTGTGATCTCAAATAGCTGAGGGAAACGTATACAAAAATTAAAGTATGTTAGAAGTTGATAAAAAAGAGAAAGGCAGTTTGGCTCTCTAAGGCCAAGCCAAACTCTAGGAATGGGTTAGGCTTGAAGCTCACCCTTTGCTGGAGTCAGATACATTGGTGGGGAGGGACAGCCCCCCTCTCCATGGAAGGGGCACTGCTTGACTCCCTGGGAACCAGAGACCTGCTCTGGTTAGACAGCTTAGAGCTGCAGGAGGAGAGCACCACTCTTCCTGTTTTATCCTGAGTGTACGAATGTACAGGTATTTAAGGAATAAAACATGAAAGGAAATAAGAGACTGGATGAATAAATAGATTCAGGCTCAAAAGTTGAGTTTGACATGTGCATTCAGCAGAAAATCATGCTCCAAACATTAGTCTGCTTCCAACAGCTTTGTTCCTTCCTGGCACCACGTGCTCCCGACTGTTGCCACTGATTAGCAGCGACCAGATCCGATCTGTATTTATGTGGAAGAAGAATGAAGCTTGTGTTAGCATAAAAATCCAAATTGTGCTAGGATCACTGGCTACAATTGCCTCCTGGTCAGCAGTAGACACCTCAGTCATTGCTTTAATCAACAAGAATCAACAGGTGATGGCAAAGGATGTGGATAAAGAGGAAAAGTGATTAGACAAAGATGAGTAGAAGCTTGGTAAAAGGATGAATTTGGCAAATTGAGAGTAACAGGCAATAATTTTGTTACAACAGAAGAAGGAAAGTTTTTTTTAAAAAATGTTAACATCTTTCCTTTTTAAATCTGGTTTTCTTTCCTCCAGGAAAAGATGGGGAAAAAAAAGCAGTGAAACTGTCTAAATAGCTATTAAGTATATGTTTTCTACTGAAATGCTTTTAAAAGGAACAAATAACAAGTATTTTCCATTTTTTCCACATTTTTGAGCTACAGTTCAAATGATCTCACTCTGTAGGCTAACCAGAGGATTTTCCTGCATATCTCTGCAGTGTTTAAAGCAGTATCTACTTCTTGCCTTTCTTCATAGCTTTCTATAACTTAATTGTATCAGAACTTAATTGTCCATATTTTGCTTATACATATCTATTTACTTGCTCACCAACCTTGCTTTTCAGATTGGAAACTCTTCACAGCAGGATAATTTTTTCTTCTAAAACATATCTTGGTGGTCATCTTGGCAATACAAGAATAATACATATTACAGAGATAATGAGTTGAACTCACCTGTATGCACCAACTGAAGTTTGATTAATCTTAAAATGTTTTATTGCTTCTAAAAAGTGTGTCATTTTGGGTATTATTTTGGAATCACTTAAAACTGAATTATTCAGCAAATTAATACTACAGAAATGATACTTTAAGGAGAAGTAAGCAGGAGTGAGAGGTGGTGATAGGAGTCTGACAGCATTCTGCAGAGAGAGAGGCTGGACAAATTTGATTTTTCTCCTAGGTTACTTATTTTGGTTTTGTCAAGCAGCCTGACTTTAAAGTGTTGGGGTTTACATGACATGACAGTGCATGCCCTGTAAAGCCTGTTGGGTTACCTTTATGGGTGCACTTATGGGACTACAATGCTTTAAAGGCCTTCATACACAAACATATGTTCCAAGAGCTCTTTCCAGAAACTCTTTGTCAAAGCTGCTATTACAGTAACTGTGTGGAAATGAGTTTATTGACTGCACAGTGGATTCACTGTGTAGTCAATAATTGTAAAAATTCAGGGGTGCATAATTTATATCAAAATGTGCATGACATTATTTTTAAAAGGTGATAAATTTACCATCCTGCTTATGTCAATTGTTAGGTAATACTTTTAAACTGATAACATGATACTACAGAGATCATAGTTTGGGGTATTTAATTATCTAAGAAATTATCTGCAACTAATGGGGGGGAAAAATAAGCTACTTCATTTTGGGCCGGATTTTTTATCTTAGACTGGTATAACCCTTAAAGAATTCCATTAAAACCAGCAGAATTTCTCTGCTTCAACTGGCATTTTAAGAGTAGGATATTTTCTCATTGGCATTAGAACAAATTTTGGCCTCCACTGCAGTGACATCTTCTAAATAGATTTGAAACCTGCTAAAGTCTGATAAAATTCATTTAGTAAGCATGTTTTATTCTTCCAAAATGAACAAGTAGTCTTGGGAGATCTTAATTAAAGGAAACATAGAGCTTACAAATACAGAATGAGAATAAATAAAATTGTAAAATTCTAGAGCTGAGCTCTGAGATAAAAGGGTGAAAAATTGAAATTTCTACATGTAATCTGAATTTTTAATGGCAGTGCTGTAGAATTTCTGTGGTATAGCTACCTCATCAATGTTCAGCTAGTAAGAATTTTTTTTTCAAGGAGAAGCAGATATATACATTAACTTATTTTTAGTAATATATCTAGGGAAGGCTGTCTCTCTCATTCCAATGGACTGATTTTATTTATGAAACTAAATATAAATTCTCCCAGAAGAAAAATCTCCTTCAGAGCTGCTCTGTAGTGACCTAATGCTCACTCCTTCTCTTTTCAGTCTTACTGATGCTCAAGTGAAATGGAAGTGCCTTGGGCCCATTTCTGCCTCCACTGACAACCCATGCTTCTCAGATTATCGTGTAGCATAAAAAAAGCTGTCATGTAACATGGCATTTATTTAAATGATGTGATTTCTGTGTTCACCACTCTGAAACTGAGGTATAGCTAAGAAAGCTTGCAAGTTTTGACAGGTGTGTTTACCCCGCTAGGGCAATATGCTTAATGTATGAAAAATGTGAGGCAGAATACAGTTTTTGTCCTACTCAAAATCAAATTATTATGTGCTTTTCTCTCTCTTTTTTTGGTTTTGTTTTGTTTTTAGCCAATGCCCTGATAAGCTTATGAGTAGGAATTGCACTGACATGATTTATAGGTTGCTACTTGTCAGAAGATTCACCCATAGGACAGTGTTTTGGTGGCCTAGCTGTGCAGTGGTTTAAAATACATCTATAGAATACCACAAAGTGAAGTACAAGCATACATATTTCCTGTTGGTGTGTTGGTCAGTGGATGCACACATGGTCTGGTTTCTGAGCTGAGAGATGTTTCATTTTTGCACAGTCCTCATAGCCATGCTTCAGAAGGCTGAGGAATGTGTGTGAGCAAAACATGTGTCACTGTAACCCTGCCATACCTCTGTGATGTATTCCTTACACTGGACATTGGCATTCCAGCTCTCATCATCTGTGTGTGTTTACAAGTCTTGGGTATCTATTTACAAATAGAAATAGATTTGTTTCTGTTTCCAATTCCCATATGCAACTCAAAAAATAGTGGTGGAGGAGTGTGGCTTGTTTTTTTACGTGTGAGGATCAAATGAGATGTGCAGTGCTCAAAGCGATACATGTAGGATTTACAGTGCAGGGAGAGATACTTACATTTGTTAAAATCCAAGGCCAGATATGGTTTTGTGTCACCCAGTGCTCACTGGTGTGGCTCAGCTCACTGTGGTAGAGCTTGCTCTTCATAGAGACCAGGATGATACAATTTATGGGCTTTGTTTATTGTAACCCATCTCTCCTGTCTTCAGCACTGGTTTTGATCTGAGCTCTTCATAGTGCTTCCAGACAGTCACTGTGTTGTAGCAGTGAAATACCTGCAGAACTTTTTCTTGATTTTGGTGCCTATGACTTCACACCCTTTGCCTTTCCTGAGTGCTGAAGCCCTGTGTGAGGCTGGGCAGAAGTCAGAGGAGAGGCTGGAGCTCTGAGCAGTACCTTATGTCTCCAGCAGCCATGGAGGCAGAGCACTGCAGTCCTGGCAGCTCAGTGGGCGCCGTTTCAGCTGCCTCTGAAAGCAGTGCCTGGCGGGCAAATGGCAATACTCTTGTGTGCTCGTAAGGCTTTTTCAACAGAGTTCATTGCCATTCTAAACCTTAAACATTGTGACACATGCCAGAAAAATTCAGCAGCTTGGTCTTTAGGGCAGTTTTTCCATATATATATGCACATATATTTTTTTAAAATGTTTTATTAGCAACAAACTGAAGCAGAACTAGTATTTTCTGTTGACCTCTTGCTTCTCCATCTTTTAAGCAAAGTGTTCTGTTTACTTGTGCTAAAAAATATTTAATATGAGAAATAAAGTAGAGCTTCAACTCTTGGCACTGGCAGTGATTATATAGAAAATAATGACCTTTAAGTGTGCCCCACACCTTCAATAAAGTAAACAAAACAAATTTTGCCTATAGAAAATGTTCATGAACCATTAGTCAATGCTGTTACATTTCTTACAATTGTTGTAACTATACAGAGTTCTGAGTCTAATCTTATGCTGATATAAATCAAGAGTTGTTTCAAAGGAGTGGTGTTGAATTAACAGGATTGCACAGAATTGGATGTAGGTTCAGAGGATACATATTGTGTGCAAAAATAGTGTTTAATTTTACATCATTGCTAATGGTTGATGTGTATGAGTGTACAAGTTGATTCAGATGAACCTTCTTTCCCCTATTAACTCTAATCCTATGAATCACTTCAGTGAGAGGCTACAAATATGACTTCTGAATCAAAATGCTCTTGACCAGATAATGGTACAATTTGTATGTCTGAGGAGAGCTATAAGAGGAAGACAAGTCTCATTTACCTCCTAGGACAGAAGAAAATGGGGTCTGCACACTGCCATTTCCCCTACGAGTATCATGGGACTATGAGAAGAGCCACGGGAGATTTGAAGTCTTTGGCATCATATTCTTTTTCTGTTTCTACTGAAAATGAGCTAGCTGTCTCTGAGGGACAGCACTTTGCATCCTGATCAACACTTTTGCTTAGCAAACTGCAAAGAGAATTTTAGCTCCATTGCTAAAGAGACCCATTAATTGGGTTTTTTTTAAATGGAAATCAATTAATATTTGTATTACTTGTATCATACCACAGATGTACTAAAGCATTATGAATGACAACTGCTGTGTAACTTGTTTAGGGTAATTTGTTTATTCTAACAATAAAGCATAAAAAACTTCAAACAAGATTTCTTGGGTACATATAGAATTCATCAGAATACAGCACCATTTGTTCTGTACTATTAAACTACTAGATAGAAAGATCCCAAAGCATGTGGCTGACTTGAATCTTGCTTGTCATGCTGTAAGTCCATTGAATGGCACAAAGAGATTCCTCCTTTTTCTGAAAAGCCCTACTTAGCTGCAGCACCAGGCTCACAGTGCACAGATCTAGCTGGTGGAGGGAAGAAGTATTGATGTGCAAAACAAGGCCAGCTTAGCACACACCCAGACAGTGCCAGGAGTGGCTGTCCAGAACTGGCATCTGGGAGTCCCAGCCTGCAATGTGGGATCTTCTGTTTGCTTAGAAGGGACAGGTTGCATCAGCTGTGCCAGGTTTGGAGTACATCACCACTGCAGGTGTGAAGGATTCCTAGCTGGGGTTCAGTGCCCTGCCCCACGTTGCCTTGTAGCTCTGGCCAGTGCTGTGTTGAGAGGCTGGGGGAGCTGCGGTGTCTCTTTGATGTACATCAAGTGTGGTGTCATTGTGTGAAGGAGAGCAACAGCATTATTTTACTGCCAAACAAAACAGGAGAAAGTATTGCTGTACTGAGGGTTTTTGAAGATGTATTGATGTGCTGAAGAAGATACAGAGACTTAGGGCCTGTAGCCTTTTGGGGCTTCCCTTCTGGAAACAGGTGAGAACTAAAAATCATCCTAAGCAATATGGCCTGGTTTCAAAAACTTTTCTCATTACTTCTTACCTTACAGCTGCCCAGAGACATTTATAGGTTCTGAGTTCAGGTTTCTATGTTCTGTTAAGTTCTTCCTGTCTCATTTTTTTTTTCTTTTCTTTTTATCTCTTTTTTTTTTTTTTGGCCCCTGATCTAAAGAAAGTTAGAGAGGGTGGAGGTGGGGAGGAGACGGGACAGAATTCTGTTTCACAGTTGTTCCTTTATTTTACAAGTTAAAGCTCACAAAAGAAACATGAATGTGACTCCATCTTGTAAGCATCTGTACTACCACTACCAACTCATGGATCAAAAGATTATTTGAGGAAATAGCTAGACCTTTTCTGTATATATTTTAGGTCTACCTTCTTCCTTTCATTTTATTTTAAAACAAAATTAAGGACACTGCAACATGTTGCCCATAAGAGTTCTGTTACAGGTAATTAAATGTAAGTTTACACATTTAATCTACTTTTTAAGAGCAAGAGAGACTGGTAAATGATCCAGTTAAGGAAAGTACTCAGCCTAATTGGATGTAACGATTGCTTGCTGGTGTTTATTACTGTACTAAGAGTAGACATGTAGTCTGTGATTCTGATTTGATTTAGAGACAGACCTGTAGTATTTGCACCTATCATCAGAGTTAGATTGTTTCTGCTACCATTGCAGAATAGACTTGTATTCATTTGGGAGCTTAAGAGTATTAGAATGGAAGGAGCACTGGGTTTTTTCAGTTACTATTGCTGCCCAGTTATTATCTCTCCAGACTGTTTTACCTACAATAATATGTTAAACTGGATATGCTAGCATATATTTTTGCCTAGGAAAATAAGTAGAGATTTCACTTCTTTATATATGTTATGTGAGAGATTAACAAGAAGTAAATTTACCAATGAGCTGTATCCTTCTGACTTAGCTGTGAACTTACCTTGTCTTTGGCCTATGAAGTCACACTAATGTCTGGGTTTGATTATTTCTATGTCATTTTAAAAGAGTTGAGTTCCTGAAAAATGTGAAGTCACTGAAAGTTGAATCAAAGCCCCAAAATTTTAGATTTCATTAATGCTTATTTTCTAAAATTTCCCTAATTGAAGACACCTTGTTGCAATTTGCACTCACAGTTCTGGGCTTCCAGGAAATTATATTCAAGTGGAATATGTTGTATCACAGAAGATATTTGTTGCATAAAAATAGAACACTGGATTTTATGCCCAGAGCAGCAGCACTTGGACTTCAAAACACTTATGTAATTATTCTTTATTTCATAAGCTCTCAGAATGATGAATGAAATCAGAACTGACTTTGAAAAGCAAGGCCACTGACGACCAGTGCACTTAGCCAAGGTGTCTCAATGTTTGCTCTGATGGATTTGGGAGTTTTATAACATAATGGATCAAAAATGAAGTTAAAGCAATATTAAATTCACCAAAAAAAAAAAGGATACTCAGAATGGAGACTTCTGCTTCATCATGATTCATCTTGTTGTGTTTAGTTGCTACAAAACACAGATCAGTAAGAGAAATTAACTCTTTTGGTGCTATTGCACAGACATAGCAATGTAGTTTAATGGCAGCTTTAATTCTAACTTATTTCATTTATTGTGAAGGAAAGGGGGAAAAAAAACCTCACACCTCAGTATTCTTTTGTTGATCTTCCAGTATATATTACTGTCAGCTGTAGCTTGGTTGACTCTACTATGCTAGAATTTCTCCTAAGGTTAAAAAAAGATAATTTGCCTATTGGATATGTGCAGATGGTAATATTTTGTAATGCAGTATGTGCTCCAAAGCCATGCTGGCTCCTTCTTAGACTTCAGTACTTCAAAATATGAGATTATTGCTCTGCTTGAAAATATATAGGAAGTTACAGAAAGATAATGTATTACCCAGGTAGAGATGGAAAACTGTGACGAGGAAAAAAAATTCAAAAAATTGTACACCAGAAGACTTTCCTAATGTATTTGGGGTTTTAGACTAATTCAGTTACTTCCAATTATATCTACTACAGAAAGAATAAAACAGGAGCTCCTAGTGCAATACTTACCTGCACATACTAGAGGGAGCTGAGGGAAGGAGTCAAGACAGAGGAAGAGAAGAGAAAAAGATGACATTGAGAACTTTCATTTGTGCTAGTTTGCTTGACTAGAATGGTATTTGATGCCATACCCCATTTACAGCTTTCAAAATACAGTGTGCATTATTCACTCTCTGTGCCCAAACACAGACATTTGTATGCCTGTGCAATTGTCTGCTGTGCATTTAACATGGAACAGCTGTGTGTGCCCATGCACACTTGGGAGGGAGCAGGTTAGTTTATTACAATGTGTCTTCAACAGACTTAGCACATTGTTCATTGTTTTAGTATTATCTGGAGCAAATCAATATACCTTCTTGTGAAATGGATGAATACACTCTGCTTGTCTGGCAGAGTTTAATGTAAGACCTCTCTTTCATGATTTCCAATTCAAATGAATGCTGTTAAAATTACTAAAAAACATTGCTCTTGAAGACTTATCTTAAGAGCACAACACAGCATTGAAGCACGTTTCTAAATAGCTTTCTTAACAGAGTAGAGAGTAGGATGCCCTGAGAACTGACTGAAACCTGTTCTTTAATTGGAATATTCATCTGATGTTTTTCATTACCCTTTTTCCTTTGCCTCTCATGGATGGTTGTTGCTAATGCTCCCCTCCCCTCCTGGTGGGCCAGCCAACAGTTCCCTCTGGAGGCAGCATCATTATATCTGCCTGGTTCACTTAGTAGCAGATGGTGAAGAGCAGTAGAGCTGATACACTGCATTTCACAGAAACCAGGATCCTTCTGGTACCTCTGCAGCATACACAGACTTGCCTGATTTGAGACTGTGAATTCTTTATATGCCTTCCAAACTAGATTTCCTTGTTTGCTACTGTGTGTGTCAGTGTAAGAGTGATTTTTATGATCTGCTCTGTTGCTGGACAGTGAAGAAACTACTCATCTCCAGGTTTCAGCTACTGGAAGCTCTGTTTTCCATTTTATTTCTATTTTTACCAAAAAATTAAAAGAAAACAGCTCTGATGGTTTTTCTTTTCACTGGTTGACAGGCTTTTCTTCCCCCTCCCCTTTTTGTAATTCCTGCTGTCTGCCAAAGGACAATCTGTTTGCTCTGAGACAGTTTAATGCATACTGACTACCAGAGGCAGAACTTCCATTGGCTCTGTTACAGGGGTAATTTACACTTTAACAAGGTATTGTGACAAGGTGGTAATTATATTTTTATCACGTCATTATGACATTACCACCTGGAAAGCCATAGCTGATTAATTAGTGGCATATATTAAATTTATAACCCTGGAACTCTAAAGTTATCATACCTAAGTGGTGTAATTATGCTGAACTGTGGTGTGGCAGTGAATTGGAGGTGAAGATGCTGAGTATCCACCTATTGCAATACATTTAATGAGTGCCAGTAGAGGGCAGGGAGCTGAAGGAAATAGTTGGGGTTTTTTAAATAAATACTAAGGAATAGAGTGAAATCATTGAAATCTTGAAACCAAATCTAGTCATATGGCAAGTTCCAAGGCTTCTTACATATATGGATTTTTTTAAAAGGTATAATTTGAAAGAACTTTGATTTACACTTGTTTTTGCATTTTATTTCACAGCTTTATTTCAGTTAATTCACATCTGTTTTGGTTTTAACAATGCAGCAGTTTCTGTTGATCTTTTGGAGGCTTGTACTGGCTGTTCTGGAGGCTGTCTCACCTTCCTGCAACTAGTAGAAAGCACTGGTTTTTGCAGGATGGGTTTTTCTCAGTTTTGTCCGTATGCCCAAGTGTTTTTATGTTGTTCCTTCGGATTTACTTTTCTTCTTTTACTCTTTTCCTTACTCTTTTTCTTTTGTCCTTAGTATTAGGAGGTAGAGGAAATAAATGAGGCTGGAAGTAAATAATGAAAATGCCCACAACTTATGGCTTGTTTGAATGTGTTCCCATATTCCTACGAAGTAAATACAGACAGAATTATAAACCAAATCTATTTTTACCCAAATTATCATGCTAAAGGTCATAGTTTTGAATTGTTTTGATTTTCCCTGTTTGCTGTGCATTTCAAAGTCAGATTCCCAAGTAACTCATGTTTTATTCTTCCCTTTCTCTACAGAAAATGAAGTGACTACTTTTCCTGTGTTGGTGAGTGATCAGAGTGAAATTGTGGATACCAATGGAGCTGGAGATGCATTTGTTGGAGGTATTTCTTACTTCTTTCTGTTGTTTGGAGATTATCTTTTTTTCTCTATATAAAATCTACTGGTTTTTTATTCAGCTGTCCTTCAGAACAAGCTTCATTCTTTTACAGCTTTTCTCTGCATCCTGAAGTTATATGATTTAATTAGGTTCTGACTTCCAAAGGGAAAGTGTGTTCTATTACTCAAAAATAATATGCCATTATGCTGTACTCTGGTCGTTTTCATGAGATTAATTGTATCTGTCAGACTGTTGCATAAACAAGCTGCATCAAGTACTATATAGTGTACAGAAATCCCTCCTGGCTTAAATGTTAACACATTGTTGTTCTTTAAAACAGGTTGTAGTGAATATTAAACAGTATGTTAATAAGTGAGCATAATGTCTCTGATCATGTAAATTTTGGTAGAACATCTGCTTCCGATACAATTATTTGGACATCAGAAAAGAACACAAAGGGTTAATTTGTTAAATCCTGAAAATATCTGGCATTGCTTAATATCCATTTGCAAACTTACTATTTTTTTTGGCGCAAACTCTAAGGAGAAAAGAGGATGTTATGTCTGTGCCTGTTTAAAAAAATTATTCTATATAAGCCAAAACTCAATCTAATCCAAGATTTCTGTCATTCATTGTAACCTTCATCCATGTAGTTCTGTGATGCACTATTGCATCCTGAAGGCTCTAATATCCAGTCTGTAGTAGCTGTAAGGAGCTCCATTAGTCACTAATTTACTGGAAATATTACAAAAGAGACTTTATAAATAGAATTGCAAGGCTCAGTCTTGTAGCTACGAAGGGGATAACAAGCAGTGTTACCAAATTAAAGCTTCAGAATTGTGTCCCACTTAAAGAAAATATTCAACATAAGCTTAATCTTAAGCATGTGAGTAATTCCATCCTTACTTAATACAGCATTTAAACCAAAGATAAATAATCAGTATATACTTAAATGTGTCTGAGAATAAGAATGTTCTTACTCATTACTTCAGTACTTTCATGAATCAAAAAGAACAGAAATAGAGGGAAACACATTAGGTCGTATTATTCATACACCTTTTAGGGCATGCTTGTCACTCTCTATTGTTCCTAAATCACAAACAAGACTAAATTTGAACCAGTAGGTAATAGTGATTATAACATAAATAATATCATCTTCAAGTGCTTGTCCTTGTATACATTTGATCTGTGTATCAGCCATGCCAGAAATCTGCTCTTCTTGTGAGGGGAAAAAAAAGAGAGAATAGGTCTTGCCTATTTTGTTTTCATGTGTCTGCCATGTTTATCTCAGGTTGTATTTATTTTCCGTTCTTCAGTTTTAGGCCTCTTGAAATCAGGACTTTTGTTTTAATCCTAATTTTGTTCTTTCCTAGGTTAGCTGCAGGAAGAATATTGCAACTAAATAATCAGGGCTTTAAAAACTGTTTTATAATATAATAGATCAAATTAAAAAACAGATCTCTCAAAAGCCTTCCTCTTTAAATTGCATATTTTTCCCCGATACAGCCGTAGCTGATGGTTTTCTGTAGAAGGGCTAAAACATTGATTTTAATTAGAATATCTTGAATGGAAAGGCTGATATAAACCAGATCAGTCTCTATTCCAAACTACTGCCTTCCACCAGCAGTGTAAGGAGTTGGGGCACTTTCTGTCAGGCTGGTCTTGGATCAGTTGTGAGATTGCTTTCTCGAAGGGGAAAAATGATATGGACAAGGCTCAGCTGTGGAAGAGAGGGATGCAGGGACATATTCTAAAAGAATAACTCTCCCTTATCATTCTAAGTGTTAAGATACAGCAAGATCCTGTATATTTGGGACAATCTTAACAAAAGTCCTGTATCACAGCCTATGGATGTATATTATCTTCAGTTGTCCCACAAACATCTGAGGCATCAGATGCTTTTTCATTGGGGCGCAAGCGCAATGCAGTCCAGTTCATTGTACAGTTCTCCCTCACTATCATGGAAAGGACTACAGCTGGTTTTCCCTCTGTAATGGAAGTCAGCTCAGCCATGGCAAATCTGTCTGAGCTGTCCTTGCAGTTAGACACTTACCTGAGCATCAGTGTGTGAGCTCAGCTGTCACCCCCCCCTCCCGAGGAGCGACACAAGAACGACACGCAGCAGCTCTGGTGAAAGCAAACTAAAAAACCTCTTTATTAAAACATCTGACTCCATATACATCTTTTTGAAATGCCAGTGTTATTGGAGAGTTACAGTGCCACCTCCTCAATGCCACTGGGCAACCCCACTGTCCGTCAGGTTGCTCGTCCTCCTTAAAGGAATGCAAAACAATAAGTTATTTACATAAAGTGCATGAGAAAGTTTGTGCAAAGAATGCAGACATCAGAAGGCTTAGTAAAACTTGAAAAATCAGGGCGACACTGAGCCTCTTGTTGCACCATGCTTCTCTCTCCTGTGACTCAAAGCAACGTGAGCTTTAGAATATCTATCCATAGTTCTTCCATTGGCCTCTGGGATATCTCAGTTCTCATCTGTCACTCCATAAATAATAAATTAATCATTTATTCTCCTCAGAAAATAGATTTTCCTGAGTTTAGTCCAGATGGGAGAATTGGGACTCATAACAGTCTAGATACACAGATGATTCCAGTCTTATGTGTATTGTGGTCTCCTTCTTCAAGGAGTCACTTCATTTTCCTTCCCATATGTAGGAAATAGGATATTGGACTGGATAGGCTTTGATTTGGTCTGTGTTTCATTTGGGGGAAAAGTCTGTATTTTATTTGTGTCACACTTACCGTGTGTTTTCAAAGTGTGTATTTGGAACACATTTGGAGAAGTTCTTGAATGTCTCCTTAGCAGAAAGCCCTGTGCAGTAGTGTAGGTAGTACTGTTTAACATGCATATCTTCTAGCATTGGATCTAGCACTGAGCCAGCTGCAGTGTTACTGTCCTGACAGAATTTTTACAACAGGAAAATTATATTCTCTTCAGCGCTTTTCTGCTTCTTTCTTTGATTAAAGTTTTTATCAGTTGTTACTACCTAGGCAACAGTACATGTAATGTTTTGATTTCAGTGTCCTTGTAGTAAAATGTTTCAAAATTAATCCCTTAACTAAAAAATTCACTCAGTGTGACAATATCCCCTCCTGGAAACCTAGTTCTTTTATTCAAACAGCAGAGAACAAGACTCCCATGGCAAAGTTTTCTGTACTTCTCTGGAACCAGTATATTAACGTGACTAAACAGTGAGTGGTTTTTCTGGAGCAGGTGTCTTGGCTGAGAGGGGAATGTGGGATATAATGAGAACTAACCCCATCACACAAGATTTATTTTGCATTAGGAGGTCAGGTTTGTTAGACTCTATCATATTTTGAAAGGTCTTTCACAGAGGCACTCTCTTCCAGAGGTATAACTCACAGATTGTAGGGAAATTCCTTCTCAATAATTATGCCAACTTGGCAAATCACCCCTCATATGTTTCACCATGTAAAAGTTGTAAAAAAGAAAATGGTGTGGTTTTTTTACTAGAACCAGTCTAACTACTGAAGCTCTTGAGACCCTAAAGTCAAGACAAAGTTTAAAGACACAAAGTTTCTGGGTGCTTGTAACTCTGTGAGTTGATTCATGAGTTCAGCATTTGTGAAGCTGCCAGCCTCCAAGGAGAACTAGCTCACCCCAACAGCTAGCAGCAAGAAATAAGCCACATTCTTCAGTTGAAATGTGGTTTTATTAAGTTGGCACCAGGAATATCTCTGAATTTCTTGCCTCTTACTGCAGGCATCAAGTCATCTGCCACTCAGGCTGGTGCAGTGCATGAATAACTAACTGGGTTTTTAAATTGCTGCAGGTATCTTTATGCTAAAAACACTTCTCTAAACAACACTAACACAGTCTGCTTTTATTGCTTAGCAGCAACACTGCTACCTTACAAGTTTAAGCAATAATGGTTTACTTTGTAGCATCTCAGCACCTCTTGTGGTTTTCAGGAGTACCGCAGATATTTGGTTATAAATCCCTGAAATACCCATAAATTAAAGTTGCAATTCCACCTCCAGATTCTTATGACATTGAAAAATCACTTGAGCTTTGCTGACATGGCTTATGCCACAAGAGTCCTCTTAATGGAATTACAGCCTTAGTTTGTAGAGTTTGGGGAGCTCATTAAATTAACATTTATTTATTACTAGTCAGCCCCAGTTTGAACCGTTGCAGTAATGATAATCAAAGCGTACTTCATGGCAATAAATATGAACAGTTTTACCATCATATGCTTTCCTTTATGCCATCCTGCTCTCTTCAGTCAGAGTAGGCTTGCCTTCTGTTTGAACTCCCCTTTGTCATTGCCACCGTAACTAATGAAAACAATAAGCATCTGTTCTGATAGTTGCTGCCATTGTTCCCTGCAAAATCTCTCCCCTAGAATCTGTCTAGTCGCTGGAACCGAGTACAGAGTTCATAACAAATGAATAGGAGAAGGTGTAAAATCGATGTTTCTTCAGGTTCCATCAATATAAATATATTGACTTAATAATCTGCTATGATTTAGTCATATACTACATGAAAAGTACTAGAGTATGAAATGGAACCACAAATCATTTTCAAGTAGCATGATAAGGCAGTGACAGAACGATGGCAGCAAGTGTGTATTACTTTTCACCATGCTATAAAGATGTTATACCATTCTCAAGGAAAAGGAATCCCAGGGTAGAAGGAGCTCTTCATTAAGCATTGTACGGTGCCAGATAGGAGCTGATAGCAATTTGCCTCTGCCAGTATCAAAGGGGAGGTCAATGGCTCAAACCACCTGTCAATTTAAAAATGGCATTGGCAGCTTTCATGTGCTGGGGAATCTCATAAAGCTGCTAGCTAGAGTTTGAAAGCTACAGTCACAATTTTTTGGTGCACATTCTTCCAGAATAAGCAGTTCTGTCTCTTTCTTGTGAAGCCCAGCATGAGCCTTATGAGATGGTCAACTCCTGTCTCAGCTATCAGACAACTACTCTGATAGACAGGGAGAGCAACAAAAGAGGAGTCATCCTCTTTTATGTGTCCTTCTGTGAGTGGGCCTCATGGCATCCTTATCTCCTCTTGAGGAACCACAGGGCTTACTGAAGATACTTCCCTCTTTCTGATTCTGTTTGAGCCAAACTCTCTCAGTAAAGCTGTTTCCTCATCTTTAATAGAGAGGTTAATTCCAAGCATTAATTTTCCATCTTAATCTAAATGTCTCTACAAATTAAATAAAGAGCTTGGACTTGTAGGAGTTTGCCTAAAGGTTCTCACACTGTTCAAATTTTAGCCTCTGTTCATGAGGTAAATGCAAATGATTTTCAATAGAGTGACATCCAGCTTTGATTTCAGAACTAAGTAATATTTTATATACTTCTACATTATTGAAATATTGAAATACTATATTTCATGTGAAACATTCTTTGAATATATTATGCATATACATGTATGTGTATCTATAAAACCACAATACAAGAAAAAAAAAATACAGGTTCACAAGGAATACAGAGTGCACAGAATAATTGGTGATCATGACTCCTCTACTACTAAGTGTTCAATTCAGAAACCTCTTTTAATAAAGGTCTGGTTCTGTTTTCTGAACACACTAAATTTGCTTTGGAATACCTTGGCTGAAGCTGGTGGATTTAAACAAGTGTAATATTGATAAAAATAGAAACATTATTGAAACCAGTATAATAATTCTTATGCTGTTGCTCTGTAGCACCTGTCATTTATGGAAGGAATCCAGTAATTTTTAAAATAAAAAAATCATCTTGATGGGATTTGACATCATCTGAGTTGACCCTGCCTTAAGCCAGGGGCTGGAGCAAGTGACCTAAAGAGGTCCCTTCCCACCTAAATTGTGTTATGGTCCTATGAATTTTAACCCTATTGGTACAAAGTTCCCAGGTGCCAGTTCCAGCTCCTCTGGAAATCCAGACTCAGTCATCTTCAGAGAGCAGTTTTGGCGACTCCAGAGTAGGAGCTGACTGAATTAAAACGTGAAGCTCAAAGAGTGTGAATTCCATCTCCTTGCAATAAATCAGGGCAAAGGGGGACTGTACTTATGACTCTGTCCAATAAGTCCCTTATGTATTTCTTGTGCGAGCATTGTGGGGATAGAGGCATGTGCACATGTGAGAAATGAAAGAAGCTCTTATGAATAGTTCCTATATGGCTATTCCAGGAGTGCTAAACATGCAAAAAGATCTGATAATGCCTTCAGCAGAGGCAGATTTGAATGGTTTTTCAGAACACTAAATTATCAGCAAGCTTCTGACTATATTAAAAAGCAAGTTATTTAGTGGATTTCTAGGGTTCTTGAAGACTGGGGAAGAATTTGTTTACACTAAAAATTAATATTTCTCTTATTTGTTGTATTTTCCTCTCTGTATAAATCTGTGCTACAAGGACTGCTCTCCCTCCGGTATTCACCACCCCTAGAACATTCTAGATTCATTGAAGTAGGAGTACAAGGAGCTAGAAACAGTTCTTTACTGAACTGCAGGAGCGTGATATCAGAAGCTCCTTCATCCACTTATAGCAGTCTTTAATTTTTATAAGGTTTTTATACTTGTGTAAGATACCTTGGAAGTTGCCATCATTTTTTATTCATATTTAATAGAGGGAAATACAGTGGACAAAATGTCACTGCTGTGAAGTACTCCCTTCTGATAACACCAGAGCTCTGAGAGGCAGAGCTACTTGCCAGCTGGGAGCAAGGGATATATTTTGGTGATATCAATTAAATATGTGTGTGCATGTAACTTGTAATGTCTGATTTTTGCTACAAAATTTATATTCACCAGCAAAGAGAGCGGGGATACTACTTTGAATCGTTCTGGCTTTTCTTTGAAGTAAAGATAACTGCTATAACAGAAAGCAGCACTCTCTTAGTTTTCATTTGTACAACATTGGTGGCTAATTGCCTCTGAGCAATCCTGTTGTTACTAAGATCATGGCAGATGAGATAGGAAGCTTTGAAATAAAAATACTTACTTAGTGTCATCAGCACTTTGACTGACAGCCCATTTTGCCCGTCTTTACTACTCCTGGCTTATAAACAGCATACAGGAGTCTAATAGCTGAGCTGCAGAGAGGGCATCAATCTTTGCTTGCTAGGGGATAACCTGTCAACATGTCCATGACTTACCACCCCTGGGTTCTGATGGCATTCGGAACTCTGTCAGATAAACATCCCACATAAACCCAGGCTATTAGATGACCATGTTATCTCTGTAACTGACCTTCTACAAACTAGAAAATGACCAGATTATATGTTCCCATTTGATTTTTTCTCAGTCTCAGCTAGAGGCACATCATTATTCTGATCAATAGTGTAGCCAGTTGCTAGTAATTTCAACATCAGTATTGGCTCATTTTCAAAATTTGCCACAGTTTGAATTGCAGCTACTTAAACAAACCCATAAAAATAGATACCACTCAGGAAAAAAAAAAACATGGAATATTTATGTTTTCTTTTTAATTCCTTACTTCTTTGTTTACCAATTCCCATTCAAAATTATTTCTTTGGAAAGAATACCCCCTTCTGTGCTGATATTATAGATAAACCTGTTTGCATGTGTTGTCTAAGTATAATTGTGATTATACTGTTTTTGTTGTTTTAATTGCTACCCTTCTCTTGGTCTCTAACTGTTCCTCCTAATTTCATTACTATGTATTCTTATAATACAGTAATGTAGATATAGTAATTCACATTTTCACCTGTTCCATTTAAAGACAGTCCAGAAAAAGACATACTAGAATAAAAGTAAGGCAAAACATAGTATACTTGCTGTCACTTCTTAAATAACATGTAGAAGTGAAAGATCCACTTAAAAGGATCAGTGTATGGAATTAAAAAACCCTCAGAAGTTTCTAATTAGACTGAAGCAGGACCTGATTCCTTTAGCCTCTGTGTCTCTCTTCCTGTCAGTGACACTGTCAGTGTTAAGGGAGCCTCAGTACACAGCAAGAGGATTAATATTTTGCAAAATTGGCTTTTAAAAGGCCTAATTTACCTCACCATAAATTCAGTGACATTCTGGACAGGTTTTGTGAAAAATAAATGTCAAATAAGTTGTGTACACTTTAAGAAACAAATCTATTCTGTTAAAAATAGATTTTCAAAACCAATTACAAAGTTCCAATTTTTGCTGTAATAGCTATGGGACAATTACAAATTGACTTAACGCCTCAAAGCAAGTCATCACCGTTTAAAATACTTTGTCATGCCTACTATGCCTACCCTCATAACATTTCATTTTATGTTAATGTGTCATGTGTTAGAAAATCATGTAATGATAAAGAAAATGTTCATGTGGAAGGTTAGAAATTACTTTAATGAGTTACTATTACCTTGCTTGCAGACTGTTGGCAATATTTTTGTGTTATTTTAATGTATTCTGAATAGAGACAGAGGCACTCGTCAGATTGGATCATCAAGAACATTCCCCTGGGAATCAGGGCAGGATATAGTCCCCTAAGAAATGATGTGTCAGATTAAGCTGATGCTATATTCTCAGGAGATAAGACACCACAGAATGAAATACAAAAACACACTGCAATATATTGTCTGTTTGACATCTGGCATGCCTCAGTGGGCGCTAAGGACATGGACACAATGACCATAAGGACACTTCTCAGGCTGTGATGTTCACAAGCTGGGTCCTCTCTCACTTACAGCTCCTCTGTTATATAACAGCATGGTAAAGTCTCCCAGAATTTGTTCACTTCCCCCACACTGCAATGGGCTCATACTAGAAGTGGGAAGATGGCAAGATTGCAGTAAAAAGGAATTAGAAGAAAAAAGGTGGTTGCAGTTAAAAGCAGTGGTAGTAGCAGGGCTTGTAGGTTGGTTTGACACTGATCTCTGACCCAGTGGAAAGGGACATTACTGCTATTGGTGATCAGTAAAATTTTGCTATCAATCCAGAACTGTAACAGATATTTAAAGAGGCAAAAGATATTAAGTGTCACTGTATTAAAATAGGAGCATTATGAATATAATTCTAGGGTAGGCTCTTTCAGCCCACAAAAGTCAGGAGATTCACAGGCTGCCTAGCTCCCATATTCCCACTGCACTGGGTGGTGCTTTCTGATTCTCCTTACATACTGCTGGCTTGGCTGTGTGGAAGCACACCTGCAAATAAACCTCTCCTGAGATTCATGCATATGAATCTTGGGTATGAAGTTACATTTGTGCAACCTTTTTTGCACTTGAATATATGTTACAAACTGAGTAGAGGATAAGACATAGTATTCCATTTTATTACCCTTAGAGCTTCATTGTATCTATAGTAAATTAGTGCAGTTCTCTTCCTTTTATTCCAAGCAGTAGATGTAATAATTGGCACCATTTAGTGTCAATACAACAGATCTGGCTTGAGGCTCAGAAACTTTCCACAGGTACTAAAAAAAGAAAGCTAATTTCACTCTTCTGTCTTAAAAATTACTAAAGATTTTTAGATTTTGAAGAACATGTCCAGGAAATGCTTTTAGGAAAAACAAAGAGAAAAATCAGCCTGGAAAGTATTTTTTTGAAACAGGGAAGGTACTTGCAATGAAAATACCTGTTTCTGGTTTGGCACATGCAGTGCCTTAGATACTCCTTGTAAGCTTGGAGAGGGTTTTTTTTAATCAAATGTTTCCCCTGGAGGCTGCCGGAGACAAGCCTAAGGCAACCAGATTCTGATCCTAAAGGAAATTTCCCAAAGCTCATCATGTGGACTTAAAAATGAAAAATAGGACCAGACCATGAGAAGTTATAACTTTTTAAGCATTTTTTTCTATCACATTATTCTTGGAGCATATTATAGACCCAAATGATTCCTTTCTTGGGCAGTAAGGTGTGCTGGGGAATTTAATAGAAGTGATATGCAACAGGTTGTAAATAGAGTCCACTGAGGATGATTAATGTGGAAGGATGTCAGAGTATAAAACACTTCTTATATTTATAACTAAGTATAACAAAGCTCCAGCTTTGAGCTATTCCCTCTCAGAAGGTGGACAGTATGCAGTCAAGGCGCAGGGCAGTGATAGAAAATCTCACATCAATCTAAGTAGGCTTCACCTCAGGATCTCTTTTCTCAATCCGTGGCACAGCTTTAGGAGCAAACCAGCACAGAGCAGCATACACCATTCCTACTTGAATGAAAGCATCAGAGAAACGAGACTGCAGATTTTCCTTAGAGGGAGTCTCTGGTGGGCCTGAGCACATACAGGCCCTGGGAACTATGATGGCACCTTTTTCTCTGAGCTGCAGTGAGCTGGCCCAGTAGAGCCAAACAGTGGCAGTCATGTGCAATGCAATGAAATTATTCAGCCTTGAGTAACTGATTCCTAATGGAATAATAGGGATGCAATGAAGTTTTATTTCTTTTTTTTTTTATTGTCACATTTCTGCAGAAATCTTTCATTAACATTTTCCACATGTAATGCTTTAAAGCTTTAGAAAATGCGTTCTTTTTTTGTTTTGTGTATTCGA
Source organism: Peucedramus taeniatus (assembly GCA_013400575.1). Classification (NCBI taxonomy): domain Eukaryota; kingdom Metazoa; phylum Chordata; class Aves; order Passeriformes; family Fringillidae; genus Peucedramus; species Peucedramus taeniatus. The sequence goes on along the minus strand of WBNO01003421.1, from coordinate 46,973 downwards.
CACCTCCTCTCCATTCCAGGAAAAGGCTGCTAAACTGAAAACACTCCTTTCACTTATTCATAGTTGTCTAGTAAATGCAAAGTTGTATTATTTGCATGTGTCCATAAATGACTGTATAACCTCAGGCTGAGAGATATGTACACCCATCTGAGTGATCCTTACAGAAATTCAATGCATTGAAAATGTATCCATAAATAAGAAGAAAACAAGAGGGATAGGCGTAGCGATACCAATATCCCTGCATTTCTTAAAATGTGCTTGGTTTAGTATTCATGCTGCTGATTATAAAATAAGAAGTTTCTTGTACAAAGGCAGTGAAATGCTTTTAGCACGTGACCATTTTATAAACAAAGTAAATATAGACTTCTGAAACATTTTAGTTGTGATCTCATGGTTTTGTCATTCTCTGGAAGTAAAAATATTGACATTTACCAAGCTGTTTGTTCCAGCTTTCTGGTCTCCTGCAGTTTATTTATATAACAACCTTATCGATGAGCCTCTTACTCAGCTCTCTAGGTTTAACTGAGTTGAGTCGATTTGCTACCACAGCTTCAAGTCGCTGTTACAGAACAAGCAAGACATCCTAATAAAGCTGTAAACGTGTTTACTCAAACATGGTATTGATTTTACTTGGAGAGGGAGAAGCCAGTGCTTAGCATGGTGTCAGGGAGGATGAATTTAACTGCAGTTTTTCATTGTCATCTGTCATGGTTGTGAAACACTAAGTGAAGCCACAAGAGGATAATTAGAATTGCCAGAAATTTAGCCCCTAAAATCAGTTAACCACTTGAGATTTTTGTAGTTTAATTAGTTTTTATTAAAACTTTCCTCCAGTGGTATAGTCAGGAAGGATTTTCTAATGTTCTTTCCAGTGAGAGATTTCAAGGTTGCCACTTGTTAGATATACATCTTAAATGACCATTTTTACGGAAGGGTTGATAACCCTTTTTCTCTCAATTGTAATTAGCCTGGCACTACAGTCCTGTATAAGCACAGAGCCATTTCATTTTAAAGGAGATAAAAAGACACATGTTTCTATGCATATACATTTGTAGTTAATAACATATATATGCATGGCTTCATTTTTACAGTAAATTTTGAGAGAGAAAGTGCTAAAGTGCTTAAAGGTTGAAAGAAATATAGAGTGTTTGAAGATGCTTACATTTAATTTGTCTTATATACTGTAAGTCTGATGTGTCAGACCACAGTGCCAAAAGACATGAAAACAGAAGCCAAATCCCACCCTTAATCAAAAACGTTTCCATTTAGAATAGCCAACATTTGGTTTGATAGCAATGGGCAGGGCCTCTGGCTTACCACAGTTCTTGGCTGTAATATCCACCATCTGCCACAAAATTAAAAAAGGAGAAACCTCAGCATGTTGACGTACGGTCATTCAGTGACTATATTGCAGAATCCACTGATGCCAACATCTTTTACAAAATCTAGGGTGGCTGGTTGGCTCTTGGCAGCAGCATTGCCAACCACCTGATTACTACTGACCAGGCTCATGCTACAACATTACCCCGCTCCAACAGTGCTAAAAGACCTCAAAAAAAGCCCCGGTCATATCAGCTACAAGGCATTGCCTGGGTAATGTTTCTTGAAAACTGCATCTTCCCACACTCCTGGCCTGGAAATCTAGTGGGATCACATAAAAATAGATGAGTGTCCCAGCAACTGTGATAAATTCTGTATATGAACAGGAGTGTGAAAAGGTGCTTGCAACTGTCCCCATGGTGGAATAACACCATTTTTAAAACTGCAGTTCACAAATTAGGCTGTAGAAATTTTAAATACAAAAAAGTGGAGTCAGCTAAGCTGGTCAGGATCCTTTTTGTGGCTGGGACAATTTTGATGGTGAATGGCCTGGCTAGCATAGGTTATGTATTTCAGGGTTCATGTAGAAGCAGAATTGTCTGGGAACATCACATAGCAAAAAGGTTTTGAGGGGCTCTGACTCAGGGTCAGCTTGTAGTAGTTCATAATTGATGCATTTGATAATTGGATTTTTTCAGCTTTTCTCTCTTGCATTAAAAAAAAAATTAATTTTGCCATGGGCATTTTATAAAGGTTGGGAGTGTGAGAAAAACTGCAGAAAGACAAGTAGTGGGGGAGCTGGGTGTCGGAGGCTATAAATGGATTTTCAGCCAGCATTAGTAATTAACAGTCATTAAAATTAATTGTCAAGTGTACAATTTGAAATGAAACATTTGGCTTCAATATGAGCTGTTTTTAAGTGTTGTTAAACCATTACTGGAGCAGACCAGAACTGTTTTAAATCTCCACTATCGGACTCCCACGTTCCTGCCCAACTGCACTAGTTCTAAGGGTTCATTCAGAATTACCACTAATAATCTGGAAATAAATATTTAAAAGAAGTCACTGATTTCAGTGAAATTGCCTCTGAAATATCTGTTCTGCTAGAAAATTAGCTTGGTTCTCCTTTAATGATGTTTAAATTCTACTCAAATCTAAGGAGTACCAAAGTTAAGACAGTACCTTTTGTGTCAGTCAGTGGACTGTCTTCCTGTGTCTTTTCAAACTTGTACTGACATCCCCAAAGAGATTTGAGCTTGCCTCAGTGAGAGCCTCAGTTTGGGTCTGGCTGTGAGGCTCAAGCACCACTGCTGGCACTTGGCTTATAGGACTTTCCACTTGATGGGGAGCACAAAAAGGAACAAAGCAACTTCAGTTTTCCATCCCTCATTGTGTTTGCAGACCTAACAATTACAAACGTTGTCTTTGAGAATATGTAGTAAGGAAGCTGGAGGTAATAAAGATTAACTCTCAATTATTTCAGGCACACTTTTCAGAGCAAAGTGATTCCAGAGTCCCTTTTTTTCTCCTGAGCAGAAAAGAAATAATTAAGGGCCAAAAATAGCTATTGGTATGTTATAATCACTTCTATCATCTGAGAATGCAAATACACTTTGTACCACTCCAAGGTTTAAAGCAACTTTTGAAGCAAAGTTGTCTTTTTTCTAGGAAGATAAGTGGGATGAATTGCACCCAGTTCCAAAGAAGTTCTCACCATTAGTGGGTGCAAGGTGTTTACTTGGCTATCCATGCCTGTGAAGGGCAAAAGGCATCCCAGACTACTCTGAAAGCTTACCAAGATGGCTCATTACATCAAGGTGGCTTGCTAGACATCCTGCAAGTGCCTCTTCCCTTACTCCATAAACAGTTGGCATGTTGGATAACAGGGCAGGACGCAGACGGGAGAGCCTCAAGCTAGTGTGATGAGAGTGGTGCACAATGCTTGCAACACCGTCCGCAGCTCCAGCAGTGCAGAAATGCTACTGCACAACAGCTGCAGTTACATCATGGTAAACAATATTGCCTGAAGTTGTTTTGGTAAAATACTTGAAGTGAGGCTTTCTGGTGTAGCCAAAGTTTACTGCTGCTTTCTGCACTCCATTCCAGTAATAGCCAGGGACCAGTTCAGACCACAAAGGAATGAAGGAGATGCTGAGCTACGTTTGTATGTGCTGGGATGATCTAGGTCTGTGATCCCAGGCCTGTGATACAGGATCAGAGTTCAATCCTGCCCTTTTGGTCTCTGAAGTTGTAGGAGGAGTGTGAAGTAAGTCTGAAGCCATGTTCACTTATCTTCTTGCATTTCCAATCATGGCACTGTAAAAGATTACAGCCTTCAACTGCTTCTCATCTTCCCTCCACCGCCCCTCTCGCTGGTCGGGCTGTTGAAGTGCTCACTAACCCACTTCAGTTTCAATCAGCTGCGTTAGCAAAGATCCCCTGCTCAACAGCCACTGTTTAAACTGATCTGGCTCGTTTTGACAGGGTATCAGGTTATACCAGCAGCAAAGCAGCATGGTGAAAAACAGATGGGGGAGTAACTTCTTCAGCTGGAACTGAGATCTGAATCGATGCCTTGAGAGTATGACTCATGGGGTTTGCATCACTGTGCCTTATACACCGGGGGAGGCAAACTCTGAATTATATTCTGACCATGTTGTTTTTTACTGCATTAACTAAAAAGAACATTCTGCAGCTAAGGCAGCCAACCTGATAGAGCTCTTTGCTTCTCTGCTCAAACAACACTGCTTTCTGGTGTTCCCTCGGGGTCTGCTTTGCCAACTGCCTAGTCTTACTATGTGATGTAGTTCTGTTTGTGATATGTGTGTTTGTATTGTCATTCGATGCGATATTGTGTCAGATACTGCTATTTCCATTTCATCTATGAAACATATACCTTTTAAGAGAAACTCAGCAGACGAGAATGGTTTGAGGGCAAACTCCCCACTGCAGTTTCTACATATGTCATATATGACAGCTGTACTTAATGTCATTTCTGCAACACTCATAAATCACAGAGATCTCTCATTTCTGTCCCCAATTAAAACAAGATGTTTTTTCACCTGACTCTGCTTTCACTTAAATCAGCATAAATAAGAAGTAGCTTCACTGAAGACAAAAGACTCATACTAACTTGAAACTACAATGAGCCTGGGAGGTGATGACAGTGTCAGTCTAGTTGGTATTGAAAAGTAATTCATGTTTTACGGTCCTTTGCTCTGGATTTTCTCATCTTCATGTATGTGTGATGCCTTGATCATAAATGTAGAGGATAGTTGTTCTTTCTTGTATAAACCTCTCTCTGAATTCATGCTCTGCACAAAACCTAGCCCCATGTTTGCCTTTGGAGACCTGCCCAGTGCATCTTCATACTTACTGAGTCAGAAATGGACTGTCTTAACAGCCTCATTTTACATATGGTTACAACTTGCTCTCAAGTTTTAACCACCCAGAAGCACACTGGCAAGCTCCTGCCTCCCAGGCAGTTTAAATTTAATGATTGACACCCTCCACATATCCAAGAAAGTTTCTCCTAAGAATGCATGTTAATTTAATGGAGAGCAGACCATTTTCATCTTGTTATTCAGAAATGATCTGATTTCTGCCAGGCATGCTGTTTGAATTTCTCAACTGTTACCCAACTATTGCAGCTGGACCATCCTGCCACAGTTGTGTTGTCTGTCATCCCTGACTGCCATCAGTGATAGCACTCACAGCACAATTTTTTCCTGTTTCAGATTCTTATCTTTCTATACTGATAACTCCTGTCTTATTTGCTTGTGCTTATAGACTTACCTTTTGTTGGTGAAAGAGTCATTTTTTCCCAGCTAGTGTCAGTCAATATCTGTGAAATTCCAGCCAATATGTAGTTCTCTGTAAAAAGGATTGATGTCAGAAATATGTTTTTCTCCTTTTTTGACTAATCTTCTTACTCTCTATGGCCTCCCTATTCCAATGAAAAGTGTTTGGTTTATAGATTTTGCAGTTTCAAACTCCTCTCCAATTTGGTGCAGTTTAGAGAAAACTGCATATCAATTAGGCTTCTTTTCACTACCAATCATGACCAAGAAGCCAAGATAGATATTGGTAATTGATGAAAACAGGTCTTTTGCTCACCAGTATTGTCCTTCACTAATCTAACCTTATTTTTCTTGTTTTACATGATATTTAATCTCCAAAGAGCAGAAATCATTGCATAGGATGAAATATTTTTATTATCTTTTAAAATTATGCTGTAGTATATCACAAAAGGAAAAATTCAGAAACAGAGCACAGGTTAAATTACAGCATCACAATACAATGTGGAACCTTTTCCCAATGGTAACCCAGATGAACAGAGAAAGTTAATATAAAAGCAAGCTAGCAAAACACACCAGCTTAGAATCAAAATTTGTAATATGTCAAAAGTTGGTACTTATGAGTTTTACACAGTACTTAGCAGAGACATGGTTTCAAGACTACATTTGTACTGTCAAGGCACAAAGCCTGAGCATGACAGAAACTTGAAATGGTGGATGAAATCTTTAAAAAGAACATCTTTCAGCTTGCTAGAATTCTGATTTTCTTGGGCAAGTCTCACTTTCCTTCTGTGATTGGACAAGGAAGAGAGATACATCTGAAACATATTAAAAACAGGATAAAAGGGAATAAAATATTACCTCTAGAATGACAGAGTGGAGTTTTAAATTATAAGATACTAAGTTTACTTCTCACATCTTGAAAACCTCTTCCAAATTTAAAGTACATATTTCACCTCTGCCATAAGTTCTGTCATGCTTTTGATCACAATAGCTTCAGCCAAGACAAAATGCTTCAGAAATGAGGGACTCAATCCATAAAATTTCTGGTGCTGCTAGCACTAAACTTCTCCAAGTAGCTTTTTAGGACTGTCTACCTCTGTTCATTTAGGAGGTGCTCAGGTTTTCAAAGCACTCCCAGTGATCCTGGGTTTCCAAGCTGTGCATGCCCGGCTGTGGCAGCTGAAGCCGTGAACCCTGAGAGGCGCCTGGTTCTCTGCACAGTTTGCTGTTCAGGGGAGTATCTGCACATGCTCAGGGGTACCTACTGTTGCTGAAGTTTTAGATTAAATGTCCCATTATCAAAGGCAACAGATGTCATCTACCTTTCCTCATCAGGTAAAAATTTTTCACCTTCTTTGCACTGTGGGCACCTGTAACTCTGAATATAATGTTTCTCCATTACATGTTTTTCTCTTTTTTGGAGAAAAGCTTGCACACAGTTGTGTTGGGGCTGTAGCTGTAGCCAGTAAGAGCAGAAGGAACTCTCTTCAGCAGGGAAAACTGCTTTTGTTTTTAAAATGTTCTTTGAGGAATCAGCGATCATCTCTATAAAGAAGAGAGCAGGAATTCTGTTTAAATCATTTTGAGAACACGACTAATGATCAGTCTTGATAATCTTTAATTTACTGGAAGCTACCAAATGGAGACTTCACAAAGAATTAGCAGCAGCATCACTCCAGCCCTGCAGTTCAGTCAAGAGCAATTCTCAATTTAAACTGGCCAGGCTGCAGGGGTACATACAGGCAGGCCAGTAGTTCAGTACTTTGCCCTGTAACAAACTGATGCACTCAAAAAACTAATCTGACCATTTTGTTCCTTCTCTTTCTCTCCCACTGTGTCCCATAGGCTTTCTGTCCCAGCTCGTCTATGACCGGCCGGTGACTGAGTGCATCCGGGCTGGACATTACGCAGCCAGCGTCATTATCAAGCGTTCAGGCTGCACCTTCCCAGAGAAGCCTGACTTCCACTGATAGTGGTGAATTGGAGGGATCAAGAGTAACTTCTGTGTTGCCATGGGATTGCTGCCTAAATTTTTCCTCCTTCCCTTTCCTTACCTTTCCAGTACCTGCATCAACGCTTCTGTACTTCTGTTCATTGTATTCTAAACAAAATATATATTTCTATGGTGTTTTCCATTTCATACATCTACCACATCTCAGTAGTCTTAAATTTTGGGAACAGTGCTAAGTGAAGCTTATTATCTCATCCATCAGGAAAAAGTGTTCTATTTACACAGTTTCCAAGGAAGTCCCATTTAAATTACACTGCTGATTAACACCATTAAAATACTTCTGTTGAATTATCTGTCTAGTTTGTATCCAGCTGTGGCCAAATCCTATTCAACTTACATTAAATCAACAGACCTGACTTTATTCATAACTTAGCCATATAAACAGGGAGTTGTTCTATCTATCTAGTACAGTCAGACCTGTATAAAGAGTGGTGTAAATGTCCCAGGAATTTCCATACATAGTGGAGTGTACAAGATCTGGCCATCAGATAGTCCAGCTTCCATGAAAGTACATCACTGTTTTGTCAGTAATTTAAAAACCTGATCCACAGTTGTGATATCTTGCATTCAGCCATCTTACACTGATGGCAGTAGCTTTGGGTCTGGCCACTTATATCTCTCAGTACGTCTCTAGGTCAATAGGTACAGTCACTTTAATCTGTCAGGTGAGCTAGCAGATAGGTACTTTCAGTGATTTCAGGGCAGATGCATGAGTTGGTGATGAAAATAAACATACAGATAGGTCCTATCTCCTCCATGTGTGTTTTCTAGAGGCTGCATTAAGGTACACATAATGAAAATGAGGTACAGAAATATTTATGCAGGATATATTGACAGGATATGCCAAATGGAATCTCTGAAACGCACATTTTTAAACTTTTAATTTACTTTGGATAATTAAGCAATATGGTGGATTTTGTTTGTATTTACAGTATTCAAAAAGGTGATCTGACACTGCATTCATTACTTTGCTATGTAATTTGATACTGATAAATAAAAAATTGTCATACAGTAACTCCTGGTTTTGTTTTGGTATGTGTCTGTCTTTTATCTGTGTATCCTACTGAAATGGGAGCAAGACATGGGTGCTTAACCCACAGTGCATGCTAAATCTCAGTGTTTTATACATGACTTTCCGGGTGGGTGTTCAAGGGTGATCTCAGCAATAAGGAAGAGAAGGAACGTAAAATTGGTGTTTGTACCACAGAAGAGATGAAAAATTAAAGGGTAGGGCTCACCAAAGAATGTTAAGTCAGTGCAGGGTTCACAGTTTACTGCCCAGGATGGGACAAAGGACACACAGAGACCGAATGCTGTTATTGCAGTTTATCTATTGCGAAGAGCATGGGGAGGAATCAAGGCTGAGATCCCAAGTCCCTTGTTGGTCACTGTCCAGTCTGACACATTGGACAAGAGGCTCTGTCGTCTTGGAGATCATCTGGTGTGGGATTCCTGTAAGTGCATCAACCAGCGACTTCTGAAATGCTCACGGGTCCGTGGAGCCGCAGCACCGCGAGCACAGGGCACAGCTCACAGGGTGAGTCCCTCCCTCCTGCAGGGCTTCTGGCTCTCCCTGCCTGCCTGAGAAAGGCTCCATGTACAGGCCTTGTCTCTCTGCCAACAGGTACAGCTTTGTGCAAGTAAGACTGCTCTGCTTTCATCATAGTGCCACTCTCCAAAGAGCTTTAGGCTGTACATTTCTCATGTTCTAGCTTAGGTGAGAGGAAGAGAAATTAATATGTTGGAGTGAAAATAGAATGGCAAACAAAACTGAGAGTGCAATATGCATGGTCTTCAGGCTTTATAGGTTGATCAGAAGAATGTGATCTTTTTTACATCTCATAGTTAATTTCTAATTTCTTAACTTGATGTATCCATGTGATATGTTTTAATCAAGAAAAATGACAGGCTGAAGATGGATGTGTTGCAGTCCCTGCTTTTAATATATGGTCACATATGCCACACAACTCTTACGGCATGAATTTGCCTGTCAGTAAGGAAAACCCCAATGGTTTGGTGGTTAAATTTGCTGTTCCTCTTGCTCTACACCCATGACACTTTCCATTCCTTTTGAAACAACTTTACCAATGTCCTGGCCTGATAATTATGGCTGATTTAATATGAACATAAATATGTAAACATTGTTTATCTTACCAATGAAACTACAGGACACTTGTATACTGTGAAGAAAAGGAGGATATGTAAAGGCAAGTAGCCATAACATTGTGAAGACTCTTCCTTCCTTCCTTCCTTCCTTCCTTCCTGCCTGCCTGCCTGCCTGCCTGCCTTCCCTCCCACCTTCCTCTATTCCTTGTTTTCAGTTCAGGTTGCAAGAGAGTCAAGTCAGAGGTTCTGTTCTGAGCTTTTCCACTGATCTGTTCAATGAGCTTGGGCTCCTGACATTTGGCTTTGAGTGTCAGCTACAAAGCATAATTTGAAGCCAGTGGGAGCAGCTGAGGAATAAACTACTACCCAATTCATGGAAGGGCATCAGAGTCTGACCTGCTCTATTTAGCCATTCATTATTTCTCCAATATCTGTCAATGGATATTTTTGGATGCTATATAGATACTTAGAAACATATTGCTAAATCATGTTAAATAATTTCAGGTTGTGCTGTCAGATTCCCTGATGATTTCATTCTGGAATTTTTGCAGGATCTGTATTCCTTTCCTGCTTCTTACTGCTGAAGGGGGGTTTTATCTATATAATGGATAATGTTGTCACCCTTCTTATTCTCTCTCACAAATAGTCTTCCTCTGTCTTCCAGCTTATTCCACACAGAGGCGTGTCAGAAAACTGGGCTTTCTGAAAAACATCATTGAAAGAGTTGTCTGCCAGTGATGTGTGCCACTTCTCAAATCCCAGATGGGATAACAGAAGTAGCTCTGTCACTGAACTCGAGCCATTATTCAAACACAGCATTTTTACCTGGGTTACTGTCAGGAAAAGAAATATTGGAAATCCACTTCCCACTAGCCAACAGCCAAAGCATCCCTCACTTGTATAAAACTTTCCTTTTGCTGGAAATAGAACTGCATCTCCTGAGCCCAGCATTGAGCGTTTTAGGCTTGTTTTAATACCAAGTGGGTATTAATGAGCAATGCTGCTCAGATTAACAGGCAAGGAAATAGGCCCAGTATTCTGAAAGCCACATGCTAAATAGCTGAACAGAATGATATGCTGGGAATCAGGAAATAAAGGCTGTGCTTCTGTTTCTGCAGGTGAACCACTGTGTAACTTTGGGCAAATCACTTTCCTCTCTCAATCTCTTTCTGTATGTAAAGATGATAAGCTCACTTAGATGGTAAACTTGAGAAGTGAAAGTGGTAAGAATAATTCAAGTAGGGCAGTATCAGCCCCATCTCTGCCTGTGCTCATTGCTGGTTTTTTGAATATTTTAATGTTCTGTTTCTAGCCTAATGTAGGGCTATTTGTTTACCCTTGTAAAATAGTGCTAACTGTTACTACTTGTGTGAGGGTTAAGATAGGAGAGGCAAAGAAGGGGAAAGGGGAAGTAAAAAGCTTTGCTTATATGAAAGGGAAATAAAATATGCTACATGAAAATGACAATAGGAATGCACACTGTTTTAAGATGACAAGTCTGGGAACAATCTTTAATTTAAAGGGTCTTATCCACAGTTTTCATAAAGAAATGTTAATTAAAAGTGTGATGACATGTTTGGGATTTAAAGGAAATCATTCTGCAAAGGATTTATAGCAATCACAGCTCCAGAGCATTAGGATTACAGATCCTTGTGCTGTTCCTTTTCAGTGATCATGTGATTGGCCTGCTGTTAAATATAGCTCCCATTTAGCGAATTGAGACAGGCATGGGAAAGGTAGGGAGAGTTTCCCTTTAACCAGTGGGATTTCAGAGGTGTTGGAGATTATACAATTCATTAGTTTTTACATAAGATCAAAGGGAAAGAGGAAGTCTTAATTTGGGCACCAACTGCTACTGTCTGAAAGTCTTGCAGATTAACTCAGAAGAGAACATGTGCAGTGCTAACTGCTTGTGTTAGAGCATGAGACTATTGTTTTATATCTCACTAACTCATTGTTCTCTTCCCAGAGATAATTCTCACACTTAAGACCTTCAGAGATAGTTATGTCTATTGTGAATAGTTCAGCAACCAGCTGGCTCAGAGGTTATTGCCTAAGCATCTTTCCCTTGGTCTAATCCCCTGCAAGGTTTTTTTCTGGGCAGTGTTATTAATCTAAAATGACTGCTAACTGACTCCTGTGTCAAACATTATTCATTATGTGCTTTAAATGCTTCCTGCAGAGGCCAAAATAAATTTTGCTTTTTTAAAAGCGGACCACAAGGAGTGCCTATGTAGGATATTTCCTAAAAGATTAGACTCAAAATGGCAGTTTAGATGAGGAGGGGAAAAAATTGTCTTCAAAACAAAGCTTCACAATTTACCAGGGACATACAAAATGGACAAACCTCAGTTACCAAAACCCACTTTTCATATAGAATTATCTATAAGTTGCTCCTGTGAAAGAAAACATGCAACCTTGCAGGGCAGGAGAAATACTTTTATGAAGACATGGAATAAGTGACCTTATTAGAAAATTAAAACCAAATAAGCAAAATTCTTAAAAAACAGTAATTCTTTTGTGTCTGGGGTTTTTTCAGGTGTCACTGGTGTTGGCATAAAGCATGAGGGGTTTTTTGTGTCAGTGACACTGACGAGCCTTGCATGTGTAATGGCAGTATGGGAAGAGAGACGGATAGATTTGAATAGCAATAAGGTGGGTTTTCTTCCAGTGTGAAAAAAGCACAGGATTCATGTGTGCTGAGATGAAGTATAGCCTTGCTGCACAGTGCAGATATTTAATGCTGTTCTAACTACCCCCTGGTTATGGGAGTGTGACAGTTAATAGCTGTCAGCTGCCAAACGCAAAAGTTAAAAAATGAAGCCAAGTCAAACTCCAAACACGCAAATCATAAATGTGCTGTGGCTTAGCAGGCAGATCATCTCCAAAGTTTAGAGTCATGTCGACCTGAGCTGCCTCTCAAGTGAGAGTAGGATCTAATGCATCTGTCTTCAGTACCTCACAGGTACTCATAGGCAAGTTTTGGCTGGGCTTTCTGCCTCCCAAGGCCCTGGCACTCCCGAGTGACATTTGTAAAGGAGGTTGAGTAAGGGCTGTAATGAAGAAAAGCAAAGCATTATCATTATTCTGGATCAAATATCTCAAGTCAGTGGTGCAGTGTAAATGCATAAAAAAATGGAAGAGCTCCTAAACTGAGTGTGAGAGAAATTGTGTGCTTAGAAAGCCTCCCTGTCTGTGGTGCCATGGAGATGGTAACATTGGTGTAAAATATTGCCCTAAAAGAAGCATTACTGTGGAATAATAACAGCATATGAGAGAATATTTCAAGAAAGGTTCAGCTTGAAAATCACCTCTCATTCTACCTATTATTTTTCTTAACCATGCTACAAGTAAGACTTCACTGTACTTAAAAATTGCTCTACTTGGAACATACCTAGTTTTTGGGTCCCTGGGAATAGTTACATTCCCTCATCCCCTCTATATTTGCTGGCTGTTCCTCTGGGGTGGTAATTACCAAATGTAAGTGATTAGAAGGCCATGCTGCTCTGGCTACATAGTGTCCCTCCAGAGGACAAGGCAGAGTTCAAACACACCTCCTGCCCCAGTTAGCTTAATAAAAAGAGTAGGTTTGGGTTTTTTTAGGGGGTGAGGCAGTTACCAATCACAGTAGCTTTTTTCAAAAAATTAGATTGTTGTCATATCCATGGATCAGTGAATTATAAATTAAATAATTGATCCAACTTTGGGATTCATTTTCAGAGATTTTACTTATTTTGGGGTCTATTAATGGCGCTCAAATAACTTGCAGAATTTCCAGGGTTCTTCTATCAGCCTCTCACACGGACAGACCTATTTTAGTCTGGCCTGTCCTAAAGCATAGCCAGCTGCTGTGGCTGTCTTGCAGGGTAAGGACAAAGCTTCCCTATTTGTCTCCCAAGGTCAGTACAATAACAAACACATTTTATGTCTGATAGTAAAAAGCATTTGTCAGTGCAACTTATGCATTCTGTAAATGGTGACAGATTTCACAAGATGAACTCTGGATTTGGGGAAGGCTGTGCTCCACATACAGAGTGTTTTGCATGTAACATGAATACGTACGTAATATATTTCATTGCCTGAAATTAGCAGTAAAACAGCCTTTTGAGACATGATGTTTATTATGCACCACAACGTTTCAGGACAAAGCAAGAAACAAGATTTTAGCACATAACCCAGCAAATTCAGCTTGGGAAAGGAAAAAAATTAATTTGGAATGACTTGTCATAGTGTGTTTACTGTAGAAAATTATGTGAGCTCAGAAGTTAGCCCTTCTACCCTGCAGCAGCAGCAGCAGCTTAAATTGGGCCATGGGAGTCTCAAGGAATAGAAAGTTATTTGGGTTTCCCTGAGGCTGAGAGTTCTGCCCTGAAGAAAGCCTCACATATTGTTGTTTCAAAGAAAAAAGATAATTGTAGTGTGCTTGGGTATTAACTTGCACAGTATAAGCTACAGCTTTGCAGTTTGTGTTGACATACAGAAGTACTGTGTCATCCTGAGCATGACAGATCTGCTCACCTCTTCCTGACACCATGTTTGCTTGTCCCTCTTCATCCTACCTACAAAGTCATAAGGAGTATGTTCTGTTTATTCTAGATGAGGAACTTTTTCCTAATGACCTCGTTTTTCTAAAAGAGATAAAGATGGGGCTGTGGGGAGGACATCTCCTCTGTATCACAGGAGAGAAAATCTGACAAAATCAGCTTCCCTAAAGACTCACTCTCTGATGAACTGAGGACAGAGGAACTAGCCTGTGCTAAAAAGGCCAGTGAGATTTCTAACAATCCATTGTTTCTTATGTCTCTTCCTATATTCACACAGTAGTGTGAAACCAACTCTGTTACATCAGCAGGGAGCCCTAGGTCTGGCCTCTTTGATTTAATTTGCTTTAATTCTTGTTCTTTAATTTTCCATGGATATAACCTGCCCATCCCAATGCTGTGCTATCCAGTGGGAGCAGAGCACAGGGCATTTCCCATTGCAGCCCCAGTCACAGAGGAGTTGTGCAGCTGTTGGGTAGCACACAGGGCAGAAAGGATCACAAGGGGCTTGGTTTACTTCCCCTTCAAACATCACTGGCAAAAAGAAAACAGACACAAATGCCTGTTGCACAGACCTCTTGCCTCTCAATTCTGCTCATTTCACAATTCTGTTTGGCTGCCCCTTTCTTTCCAAATCCTAGCTGTGAATACTCAACTTTAAAAGGAAAGTGCAATGGAAGGGGCCTTCATGCAGGACTCCCACCGGCTGCCACTCCTGCTGAAATAAAAAGATTGCAAGAAGCAAGAATTTGAATGAAGGACAAACGTCACATATGCTGTGTGCTCTGGAGGACAAATGCTGCATACAAAATATGTTTAATTGCTGAGTTAATTATCCCACTAAAGTCTAAATGTTGGTTTTTGGCACTCCCCCCCTCCCCTTAGTTGTTTACTTTTATCAGTTAGAAAATAAAAAATCAATGTCATGAAAAACATAATTATATTCCTACTAATCTGGAGTGTTTTCTCATTTGAGTACTGCAGTCTGATGCATTTTATCACTTTCCATCAGATTATAGCAGTGGAAATTGCCAGCTGAAAGCTATGGCTTGAGAGCAAAAAGGTGGAATAAGCAAACCCGCCCCAAAGCCATGTGCCTTGCCAATCAAATCTTATTCCTAATGACAAAGCTTCTGTGATTTCCTTTTTGACAATACACGAATAGCTAGTGAATAATTGGTTCAACAGGAGCTTCATTACAGTCCAAAAGAGAAAGCAGGATATTTCATGTGAATAATTTGGAATGATTGGTAAAGATGAGGCATTATTATAGGATTGCCTTCTGCTTCACAGTCAGAAACATGCAGCATCTTCCTTGTTGAAGTATGAAAGCATTTTGTAAATAGTTCTGGATACTCCCAAGTGGTGGATGATCTTGCTACTCAATGAAATGACTTTTTGGTTGTTACTGTTTATAGATTAAACACACTCATTCTTTACACAAATGGAATGTAATTGAGCTTTGTCTGGAGAGCACAGCTGTGGACACATCCTCCCACTCCCAGAACAGGTTTTGGTGTAGGCTTTGGGTGCTTCTCCTCCACTGCAGCACACAGGGTGGTGATGCTGACCTGCAGAAACCCAGGCCCTGTGCCTGTGTCTTGGCTCCCCCCACCACACTGCTTCACTCTGTGTTGTCCGGTCTGGGCTGGAGAGGACAAACAAGTGAAATGCCTCAGGCTGTCCTCAAGGGCTCTGCCACTACAGTCTTCCAGCAGAGCAAAAGCAATACAGAGTGCTCAGCCTGGTCAGCAGAGTGAGCATTGCCCAGCAGAGTGACCTGAGGGCATTTAGCAGTGGATGAGCCTGTGTCAAACACCCACTTCACCGAACTGCTCCCTCAGCCCAGCAGGGCAGTGCCATCCAGCAGGGTTCTAGCAAGTAAACCATGCAGATAACTCACACCACACTCCTGTCAAGGTGGGGAAAGGCAAAAGGAGCAAAGATGAGCTTTCAGGGTGTTTCAGCCCTGGGACTGGGAGCTGACATCCTGTAAACACAGGCCTTTATTTTGAATTGCACCTCTGGGCTCCCTCCCTTGTGATGAGAGCCCAATCCTGCCAGCCCCAATATTTCTGACTAGAGCCAATAAACCTTATGGCCTTGCTTGGGATTTCATATGCTCCTAGATTTGCCCTATGGCATCCTAAACTCTACATATAGCTCAGATTTTAACACCCCCCCTCCCATTTTTTAAAAGGAAGGGTCAGTTAATATCTTTACCCTGCAATAACAGATGCTTCACTTCAATGAAAAATCATTCAGTGATTCTGGCAGCCCCTAAATTCTGTTGCCTGACTGCAGCCATCTTGGATGAATGTGAGCTCAACATGGGAAAGTCAGCAGTGGAGCAGCTGTCCTTGTCTGTACTCCTGAGGATAATGAAGCCTCCTCCAGTACGTCATCCCAAGACATCATCTGTGAAGCTTTTAAACAGTCAGTGAATGCATTAAAATATCACTTTAAAGATAACCTCATAAGGTCATTCAGTCTTGAGGCAG
The DNA here is from genome assembly GCA_013400575.1 of Peucedramus taeniatus. NCBI lineage: Eukaryota > Metazoa > Chordata > Aves > Passeriformes > Fringillidae > Peucedramus > Peucedramus taeniatus. The sequence goes on along the minus strand of WBNO01003421.1, from coordinate 30,694 downwards.
TGCTTTGTTAGTGATGCACAGTGTCGGGGTGTAGGAGTTCAGAGTTTCTTGCTGTCTGTTGAGTCCTTTTTAAGTTGAGTCAAAGAGGGCCTTGAGAAGTACCAGTAAGGTTCTCAGAACCCCCCAGCAAACAAACCCCCATCCCAGCTGGACCCTTTCCTCAGAGGTTCAGCAGTCAGTGCCACAGCAGGACCATGGTATGAAGGCAGGTCTCGAGGAGAGCATACTGGGTGAGCATCTGGTGAGGGTGTCCATATGTGTGCCAGTGGACACACATGCCCTCCTGCTCTGGCCTCTGCCTGTTTTGACAGGAGCCAAAAACCAGGGAATTGATTTTTCACCCAGTGTACCCACTGTAGCACAGCACAGTTATGCTGATGTACAGAGACATACGCTACCTGCCAGAATCTGGCTAATTCCTGCCAAATTCATGACTGTAATAAATAACAACAGCAATGTTGAACATGATCCTACTCCTCTAGGCAGTGAATAAAACAGCCTTCCCAAATCAGAGGCTGTGGCCCGATGTCAAGTGGCTGCAACCCAGCCAACTCAGAGCAGCTGAGGAGCTACGGAGCAGCAGAGGAGATTCACTGCAGGGTGACTTACAGAGGGGGAAGCAGGTTTCATTGGCTAGGAGTGCCCATTTGCATGGATAACAGTTAATCTGAGCTGTCCCCTTACCATGCTAAGGCTCCTCACCCCATGTGTGTTTCAGATGTGGAACACCACACTACCCCTGCAGCATTGAGAAGCTCCAGAGGGTCCAGAGCCATGGCAGACCATTCTCTGCAGGTTTTGTATTTGCAGGCAATGCCCATGTTCATTTCCACATCCTTGCAGCCTGCTTTTAAAAACATTTACCCCATCTCTTTCTCTTTTTACAGGTCTTCAGATAGCTGTTCAGCCAAGTGTGTGTTGCTGGCATTAAATAGCCCTGCCTGAGATGAGAACTCATAGCATCAGGATTGATATGTGAAAAACATCAACAAATTCAGGACATGCAGCAACAGTGAGCAAGATTTCTGTGAACAGTTTGGCCATTCATTAACAAAAAGAAAATATTTGTCATCACTTTTCCCCAGAATGTTTTTACAATGGCAGCTGCTACCTGAGCTGGTATTTGTGTTGCTGAGCAAGTGAGCAGCATCCTAAGGAAATAAACACACAGGCAGGTGTGCAACCATGCTCATTTGCTGCTTTTTGAGGGCAGGAGAAGGGTGATGTAATTAGCAGACACATGTTTAAATTTTTAATTAAGAGTTTTAATGGATTATTCACTGCCTACCAGAACACACATGCTCTTACTTTCTCACTTTTTCAGTCTGGGTTCCTAAGGAAACCAGGCTTAGTCAGTCATGCTGCTGCCTGCCAGCCAGCCTTCCTTCCTAATCAGTGTTGAACTCTTTCGGGTTCATGGCAGGCAAACACCACTTTTCTGGCAAAATTATGACTGCATCACAACACAGTGGTAGGAAAAGGTCTGAGCAGCAGCTGCAGAGTTTAGCAGTAGGCACAAATAGATGTCTTCCAGAAATGGGGCTGAATCTCCAGCAAAATCAGCAGAGGCAGAGGGAGGAAGGCATGAGAGGAAAGAAGGGGAAGAAGAAAAGATCCTGATGGGTTGACCACAGCTTCCTCAGGCCTCCCCTATCTTACTGTTCAAAGAGCAATTTTTAAACATTTTTTATTAGCCTCACACCACTTGCTGGGGCAGTGATACTCCTGTGTGATACAAGTTGCAATGTTGGGCTGAAGGGCACAAAACTGAAAGATGCACTGGACTCAAGAGTTTTAAGTGCCACTGCTCTCACAAGTTATTTTCTTCTGCTTATAAATTCATGGCATCATTTCCAGGACACCTCTAGACTTGTGCATAGAAAGGCTGGAGGTCTAAGAAAAAGAGTTCCCAAAGTGTCCAGACCAGCGTTCTTATCTCTGGGAGAGTGGAAACAATGTAAGACTCTTCCTTTTCTCCTTCCATGGTTCAGTATCATTAGTGCTAGATTTGATTCCTGGATAACTCCACCATTTCTGCTCTTCTGTGAAGGAAAATGGGTTAGCATTTTTGCTGATATCATCAGTCTTTAAAAGCTGTGGAGATTTTTTGAGAGGAGCAGCCTGTCAGGAAGCAGTAAGAGCTGGCTCTCTGCAAGGAAAGGTGAGCTGGAATCTGAGCACACCAACACAGCTGGCAGGGCAGGAGTCTCAGCAGTCCCACAGCTCCCCAGTGAGCCAAGCAAGGCAGGTCCAGTGTGGGGAGCAAGGATCAGGCACAGCCCTGTGAACACCAGGCAGGTTCCTGGTGAAAAGGCAGGTCTGTGAGACCAGGCTGGAAGCCAGCTCCAGGTCAGGGTCTAGGTCCAGAGCAATGGGTCCAAAGGCAGGGACAGGCATGGCTGCAACACCACAGGAGCTTTAGCTCAGATGGGACCTGATGGAAGGGCCTTAGCTTAAAAGCAGGTCCCACAGGAAGTGGTATCAGCCCTGGCTGTGTCCAAGGCCAGCAAAGGAGTAGGGCAGCTCTCAGCTCTGCAAGCTCCAAGCTGGCCCTGAGCCCAGACAGCCGAACAGCCAGGAGGGGACACGCTCTCAGGGCCCTCACACAGGGCCCTCATCACTCTGTCTGCCCTTGCTGAAGCATGGAATAAGTCAGAAAGTTGCTATGTGGTATGGAATGGTCCCCGATGGCTTTAAATCCCATACTTTTCCCTTTTGGATTTAGGTTTGCCAGATGTAATTGCTGCATGTTGCCTGGTGGTCTAGCAAATGATTTTTCCAAACCTATGGGGTCTGACAAAATTATGAGGCTACTCAGCACCTGCTGGTGAACCTTCTGGTGGATATGGGATGGAGAGGACCCTGTGTTTGTGCTCGATGTGACATGGATGATCACCTGGGGAGTCCAACTGCAGAGTCATCAATATGAAAGCACAGAACCTGATCAGCCAGAAATGAAGCACATTGTTACAGCCAAACAAAAACAAAAACTAAAAATAGGAAAACAAAAAAGAAAAAAGAAAACAAACACAAACTATACACCAAGGTCTTTCTGTACGCGCACAGTTAAAGTGGGGAAAGTGATTCCACTTCACCCATTCAGCCCCTGTGCTCTCAAGGCTGCACAAACACACCTGGCAGCTGGACCTGGGATCTGATCTCTCAGACAGTCCCAGCACAGTATAAAAAACCTGAATGTTGCAAAGCAAACTGGCAGAGAACTCCTAGCACCACAATGCAAGAAGATTCTTGTCCCATAATTGAGATCTGCATATTTGTCTTGATTGTTTTGCTGCACAATACCTCAGTGAAACTACAAAGGATATATTTGACACCTATAGCTGACAGACTTTTTCTACACCATTTACCAAAGCAATGTTTTGTGTGCCTTCTGTTCTATTTGCTAGGAGAATTATCCATGCATTAACACAGTATCACTTTCATTTTCATTGCTGTTGCACTCTCAGCTCGTGGGTGAGGTTGTTTATGAATTCCCTGCCCCCGGGGTGCCTGGAGGTGACACTTTGTTCTGCACTGGCCCCGTCCCGCCAGCCTGCGCTGGGCTGCTCACAGGATGGTCCCTTCTGTTTGCTCCATTCCGGGATGGCCAAGGGAGGATGAGTGCTTGACCTGGGCTATTGGTTTATATCACAGGTGCTGCTTAAACTCCAGGGCACCACAGATGCCTAAAGGCCTCTCCCACACTGGTGTCTCTCTGTCAGAGCTGCTGTTTGTAGGGATGGGGGGTATCTCTCATTCAGACTCTGTGGAAGGTGCATTTACACTGCCAAACAAGACCCAGCCTGAATCTGGCTGGAGAAACAATCTTGGAGCCTTAGGATCTCTCCCCCATCCCCCAAATCACTTTTGTAGATAAAGCATTGAGCACAAATGCTGTAGGAGCAGAGAGAAATTAATGATGTTATGACTCTTCTCAACTTACTTAGAGAATACGACTGGGATCTTAAACTTGTTACTGCACGTTTTGCTGGTAATCTGCTTTGTTTAGGTTGTTTACATTATTTTAATAGCCTATATATAAACCATATAACATTGCACCTAAAATATGTGTGCATATGCATGTATGAGCATGTCTCTACAATTTTATAGAGATATGAAGTCATTTGGTTTTTAATATAAAAATTGTCTTCTTAGATTTTTACATGTAGTGCCAGCTTTTCAAGGTCCTGGCTTAAAATAATTGTATTAATGTAAGAATAAGATTGCATAAGACTTATGGGAGAATTTTAGGAAAAAATGCAAAATACGACATAGAATTGAAAATATAATATACATTTTGCCTTCTTCTGTCCATTTCAAAACCTATAAAATAGAAAAAAAATTGAAACCAAAAAAAAAAAGCCAACAACAGAAACCACATTAAACAACAACCCAAATGAACAAACACCAAACTTGGAAATCAGCAGCTGGTAGGGAAAAAAAAATTTCTTTCAGGCTTCCTTTCTACAGGAAAGCATATATCAAGGGCTGAAGTGAAAGAGAATAGGAATATTTGGCTGGAGTTCAGGCTGCTTCTAATAATGGTTCTTTCAAAAGACTATTTGAATTCTTATAGCCAAAAATATGTGCCAGTCTTTTTCCATGTGAAATGTTATAAATCAAAAGGCAATGGATATTGTAAAAAGTCCTGAAAGTATATAGATTAGTTTTCCACTGAGCATCCCAAATCCTGGAAATGTCACATACCCTTTAATTCACCCTTTCTAGCACCTTCCACAGAATATTGCTTTCATGGGAACTGTTCACATACTCAGATATTTGCAGTGGCATTTTTGTGCGTGGCAAACTCTTGCAAAATGTAAGGTTTTCTTTTCCCTGGCAGTGCAATATGCAAATACACTCCACTGATGCACAACTGAGCCCACTTAGTGCAGCTTATCATACTGAAATAGCCTCATCAGTGCAAACACCCAGCATCCTCTTACCCAGGCTGTAATAAGATCCCAGTGACATATACACGGGTTTGTAGGATCAGATTATTATTTGTGTAACATTAAAGTCCTGCTCTATCTGGCAGGCCAATATATGGCACTCCTCATGAGATTTAGTTACCAAGAAAACTTGAAGACACAATGCATCTGTCTGGGAGAGCATTAACAGCCCTGACCAGTCTCAGCTGGAGCATCCCCACCACCCCAGCCCTGCCCCAGAGCCCCATTCCAGCTCAGCCCTGGCTCTGTAGCAGGAGCTCAGGTGCAGCCAGACCTGTGCCTGGCCATGGGGTCTGTTTGTCCAGCCCACACCAGCTCTACAGCTTGGCCTTGACTTTGGCCCTGCCCCATCAGCATGGCCCTGCCAAGGATCACTGGACCCAGTACAGATCCTGCCAGGCCTGACCTCGGACCTGCCTCATCACCACAGACTTGCCTGGTGAGTTTGACTCTCGGGTATCGGGGTCTGCCCTTCCCTGCTTCCTTGCTGCCAGTCCTGGGATACCCTTTGGCTCTTGGGGTGCTGCAGGGAGCAGCTGACCCTTGCTGCTCCCTGACATAGTACCAACCTCTCATGGTGTGCGCCCAGCAGCAAGAGAATGAAACCAAGGGATGAGTTACAAGCTCAAAAAAGCTTGTGAATAAGGGAATCTGTGTCTCGACACCCTTGCCACTATTATGATGGGCCACATGAAGGATTTTTTCTAGCATGTCTCAGATTCTGCTTCAGCAGTATGAAATATAGATCATTAATTAATTAGAAACAATTCAGTTGCATGATCATAAGATTGTTTTTCTTTCCATGAATGGATGTAACTCATCTGTCTCTGTCACAAGTGCTCATATTTCTCTTGGGAGGGTTAAGTCTGTCTAGCCATGGGAAATAATAATCCTGCCTCCTTAAATACAGTCGTAGGGCTGTCCATGTAACAGACAAGCCTTGTGCCTAGAACAGTGACAGGCTGCTGTGCCCAGCAGTGCACCAGGAGACCAGGCTGGGCAGAAGCACAGGCTGGAGGCCTGAGGAACCTGCCAGCTCCAGCTCTTACTGAGTCCTTCTGATTCCCCTCAGTTGAGCTGCACATCACACACAGCCTCCGTTTGCTGAACTAGCAACTGCTCTGCTCCACTGTAATTCTTCATAAGAGAGGACAGACTTTGGTCACTGGCAAACACCTGTCTGTCTTGAAATATGTGCAGAGTACGGAGTGCAAATTTTCTGGACTTGTGCTAAAGAAACCTTTATCAGAGGATTCTGGTGCTTCTTGGTGTGTGCAGGGAATGATTTTATTTCTTCACTGCATATTTTGTGAACTGTCACATCTTTTGATCTTAATAAAAAAGCTCTACTAAGCCTCATCTGTTCATAAAGCAGTGTTGAAAAATATAAGACGCTCCTGAAATCAATTGTTGCTTAAATCCATGTGTATTTTGCAATGTCTAAAAGCTTCTTTCCTCACAACCTGGAAAAGATGAATTTAAAAACCAAGTAAATACATACCCCTGCAGCTCCCCCAAGGTCAACATGTAGTCATTCAACTCAAGCAGTCAGTCCTGCCTGTAAAGAGCAACACACTTTAATATTGCTAGACTCATAATGGAGATCACAGTGGTGTCAGTTCTCAAATCAAAGAGAAATAAAGGTTCATGTTTCTGTCCCAAGAGAAGGCAACTGGATTTGAAGGGTTGTCAGTCTAGAAGTTTCAAACACAAACATGTACATGTGCCTGCAAAGTCAGTCTTCTGGATGTGTGAATAACCTTTCTCTAGACAGGATAGTGTAGCATAAAACCCTCTGAATGGCAGTCTTTGGCACTACTGAATGTGGAGTAGTTTGCTCAAATCTTTCAGTTAAAAACTATTTCAAAACAGAAAGGAAAGTCACTACAGGTTGCTTAATTGGTTACTAGTGAGGAATATGAAAGTTGCTTACCCAAGATAACCACTTGCAGTAAACACTAAGAAGAACTGATTTAGGACTGTAATTAAGGTTGCAATGACTTGAAACACATTAGAGAAAGATTTAGACTGAGCATCAAAAAAAATACTAGAAAGCTGCAAGGTGTGTATTCCATGAAATGTTGGGAATGTGTTGAGGGAACTTCCACCCATGTCACTTTAAGGTAGCTTGCTGAGAAAAGGACACAAATTAATTAAATATTTGTTCTGGGCTTTCATTTGTACATCATCGTTAAATTTAAGCTCTGAAGAACACATTTTAAGGAGAGGTCCTGATGAAAGAAATTAAGTTTACCCAGCTTTCCTCATTTGGATCTATGTTCTCTGCTTCTTCCCTATGACCCTATTCTTGGAGCACTTAAGGAACTAAATCATCAACCCAAAACAAGTCACTTCTTTCTTCTTACTGTCTCTCAAAAAGGAAGGAAAAAAAAACAGAGAAATTATGAAGAGATTTTTAACTAGATAAAGCAAATTTCAAACTGAAGTAGGTCCTCCTGTTTAAACAGTAGTTAATGCTGTTACTGATTAGAATCACAGTAGTGCCTAGATGTCTTAGCTGAGATGGGGGGATGATAATGTCACTTTCTTTATACTCTAGATCAAAAAGACAGGCAAAGGAGGTATTACTGTCTCTGTATGATAGAAGATGAAACTCAGGGAGGTTAAGTGACTGCCTTACTGATAGCAGCCTGTAACAAAGACAGAAAATGAAGCCAAAGCTTCTGGGTTTCAGTTTGGTGCTTCATTCCAAACTCTTTCCCTCTGCCAGGGAGCTTTGTTAGGGTAGGACTCCAAAAAGGTTTGCTGTTATTTCACCAGTGCATTTCTGCCTGTGTAAAGCAGGAACTACAGTGCTTGGAACAGGCAGGCTTTGTGGCATGAATTGGAGCCAGTTAACATAGCTGGCTGTGGGTTAATTCTTTATGAAATGAGATTGTTGTTCATGTGTGTCATGAAACTGCACTCAAGAGACCTGATTTTGATTGCTTGCATTACCAGCTGGGAAGTCAGAAGTTTGTAATTTTAGAAGCAAAAGGAGAAATGTAATTTCCTGGACTTATAGATAATTTTTTTAAAAGCAATTATCCAATGTCTATAGAGTCAACATGTAAACTCAGTGTTAATTCTTTTCTAAGAGGTTAATTGTTATAAGAAGAAAGAAGCTCATATGCAGCAATTGAAATTGAGTGGGTTCATCACTATATTCAGAACCCCACTCCCAAGCTGAACATCTTCATTCTAATAATACTCAGCCTTTATACAGACAGGAGCATTTCTGAGCTTTGCCAAGAGTCAGGCTAATATCTTTCCTATTTTACAAACAAGAAAACTGTAGCAAGGAGCTTTCAGCATGTCTAGATACAATGCCATGCCTTTAAAACTCTAAGATCCCGCTGCCCACTATCATATTTCCTCTCTTCACCCATATTATTACCCATTAGACTATTTCTCTCTGATAGTTTGGTATAGTTGTAGATTTGCAGCCAAGAAAAGATTGAAAAAAAAATAAGACAAGTGAAAGTCTTAAAGAAACAAAGGACTACAGGCTTATTTACTGTCCTTTCTGAAATATAGACATTCATTTTTCCTGGATCTACTAAAGATGGAATTCTTTTTCTTATATTCCTGGATATTCTCAATTTACATAACTTCAACTCTACTTATGCTTTAATTTTAACCAAATTACAGCATTGAATTAAAAAGTCAACTTTTGGTAATAAAAGCATACAGTTTATTCTTAGTGCTCATTCTTTAATATGGTGCCTGAATTAATAAAGAGAATTTCTAGTTTACCATTTAAATGGTATTTCAAATTCTACCACACCCAATTTTCAGTATAAGGAGACCTCTAGTATAATAGATAATTTGATAATATCTTTTAAAAAATCCAAACAGACCAGCAAGCCCCAAAATAGAAAAAGCATATGTCCAATGCAAATAATTTCCCACTTGCTTATTCACTTTTACTGCTAATTGAAAGGTCTCCCATGCTTCTTGGCATTTGCAATGATAGCATTTGTGAGAAAGTTAGTTTTATGATGTAATGTGGGAATTTATTACATATATTTGTAGATTCCTTTTCTGTTAGGTTATTCAGTATTTGTTTTCTTTTTGATTCTTTTATGTATCCCTTGCTTCCCAGAAAGAGCACTGGGGCCACAGATGAGCTCTTTATTTAACTTCAAATTATTTTAATTTAGTCCAGAGTTTCCAAAGATTAATTATTTGGTGTGCTCTACTTCAGATTGCTTCATTTGCAGGAAATTAATGTTCAGCATTACTTGGAAGTGAAGGAAAACGAACAGGTCATTTATATCAGCCTGTCATTAATACCATACACATATTTTTCTATTCCTAATGACTGGGATTTTAAATCAGCCATACAAAATTAAGCCCAAATATGCAAACACTTAAGGTATGATAGTCAGCTCCTCATTTTTTATAAGATTTGGGATTATTCCCTGAAGCAGGTGTGTAAATTCATAACTACACGCACGAGTATCTAAATACCCCCACTAAAAACTTCCAGATTATTCAGTTGCAGTCACACATCTTGTTCAGAGCACAGCAAAGCTGAGAGTTGATTGAGGTTCCTCAGAAGGTACTCACATCTCCCCTGACTGTCTGTTCAGGCATTATTACATCTGTAATCACTCCCTAACCCGATGCAGTTTAGCTTACACACTTTTAGTGGCCGGTCATTTCCAGCATGTCTGAGAAGTTCCGTGCACCCTCTGTGGGGCTGTTTGTGTGTGGGTGACAATCCAGGGGATGACTCACTGCATGCAAGTTAAGCATCCAGCTCCTGTCGAAAAACAATAAGAGTTGATTAACTCCCAGCTGAGCTTTTGAAAATATCCAACTTTGCTCTTAGGCCACCCTTCAGCTGAAGATAATGCATAGAGAATGCTACTAGTTGCAGTGGAGCAGAATATTCATCTTAGTTATTAGCTCAGGCAGCATGATATCTCACTTAGCAGCAATAAGCTGCGTTAAAAAAAAAAAAAAATCTGGCAGCCCAGAATTAACAGAGTGGGTGAAATACTGTGAGGAGAGAGAGAGGCAGTGGTGGATGTTACAGAAAGACACAGGGTCTGATTATCCAGGCGTTGAGAGGGATAGGGAAAAAAAAAAAGAGGGGATGTTCTGCAGCTTAATTAATGGAAAGAGGCTTGTGCATCTGACAGCAGCCCCTCTGCAAGGTGAATTCTTTCATAAAGAGCCTCATTCATGAGTTGCCAAGACATCCACAACCTATTCTTGAATTCACACAAAAATTAAAAGAAAAACAACTGACTGGCTAATTTAGCGACTTGCAGGATGCAGCTGGTGCTACTGTTTTCAGGAAAAAAAGGCCTTTTCCCTTCCACCTCCTAACCATCCAGTCTTCCTCCCCACCCCCAGCTATTTTGTATCCTGCTGCACCAGTGAGGAGTGTGACAACTCCTGACTTAGCTGGCACTGTGGGATATCGAATAACAAAGGGGAATAATATCAGGATAACAGAGGGGATCTGGCCAGCGCTAAGGAACAAGCTCACAGCTTGCCCAAGTCCTGCCATCAGCTGAAAAGTAGAACTTCCCTTTTTTAAATTTTATTTTTCTTTTATTAAATAAAGGCCTTCATTATGCTGGATAATGCAACTGGCACCTTGATAAATCATCAGCCACCTCTCCTGTGTACCCTGAGGAGACAGTTTGTGTTGTTCTATGTGTATGGAGAAGACACTTCACGTTACCAACATTGATATGTAATTACCCTGATTCTTCCTAGCTTCTACTTCACATTTTCATATTACCTGACACAGAAAAACAAGTCTCTCTTGCCCTCCAAATCCCTTTTCACTCAGATTTTCCTTCCCAAAGGATATTTAATACAAAATCCTTCTGTGCATGATGATCATTTAACAACCAGAGTTAGTCAGGTTGGGAGCCCTAACACAAGCAAGCCAGTGGCGATTTTGAAGGGAGCACTGAGCAGATCTAAAGGTTCCTGAAAGGGTATTTGAAATGATGTGGTGCATTGCCACCTGACTCTGACAGGCCTTCCTCTGTAGCTAACAGAGCTTGAGTTGCTGCAGCACCGGCAGCTATGGGAAGTGACTGAAATAAATTGTTTGTGCAGTCAGAGCTTTATTTAGCAAAGGAACCTCACAACTAATGCTGCCAACAAAGAAAATAAAGAAAACATCATACAGACACCACTAAAAATCCAGCTGGAGATAGCGGTGTGGTCCTTGACACCAGTCAAACTCCTCTTGGTTCAAGCTGCAAATAGAAAAGACTAGAGTGGATTTTGCTCAATTTCCAAATATTTCAGAGCAGACCAAAGGTTTTTCTAAGCCTGGGCTTAGCAATTTCCGAGCTGATTTGCCACGTGGATTGTTTTCCAAACTCCCACCCTTACTGAGAATGTTGGTGTGCCAGGAGATGCTCAGCAGAAGTTCAAAGGGGAGGTACTCCAACCAGCTTTGCAAGCAGGTGAGGGTTTTCACTGTCCACTGAGTCTGAAAAGTGGTCATTGTGCCATCAGTCACATTTCTTAGAACTCTGGTGCTGCCGTACACCAAGAGTTTGGTATCATCAGAAGCCTCCAAATTATGTGGCTGGTAGCAGCCTCTCTGGTCATTACTATTTCTTCAGCTTATTAATAGGATTTTAAAAAATATATAGTGGAAGCTAGATGAGAATAGGATTAACAAGAATATGGTCAAGCTTTCTTCTGCCTTTTTCTCTCCATGTTTCTTGGCGATCTTTGATCAATAAAAAATTGCAACAACTACAGATCTGGAAATTTTCCCGTGGCTGAAACTGAGCTATAATATAGTACACCCATATCACAGCTGGAAGTTGTGAGGATTCTTTCAGTTACATTAAGGATTGTCAGAATCCTTTCGCAGCTCAAAGTAACTTTATTTAGCAAAACTTCCTTTGCAGTCTCTTTTATTGACTTCTAAGTACCGAGGATGGCCCTGTTTTCATCTGAAGGGCTTAGCAAGTGTGTTACCTGCCTTTTTGGAGAAGCTTCCCCCTTCTCCCTCCCGCCTGCTTGTCCAGTTCAATCTGGAAAAAGTTATATAAGTCATGTTCATTAAAACAGGGACCAAGAGAATATTCCAGCAGTATGGAGAACACAGTGAGCTGTTGGGAAGCTGTGAAAGAGATTTGGTGTGAACTTTAAAATGAATCCCCCCTCTCATAAAGTGACAACCCAATATCCCCAAAGGGAACAGCAGGAGGGAAACCTAAACCTGTCGACAAAGTCAACCGGTAATGATTGGAGAGTTAATTACTTTAAAGCTCACAAAGACAAGCTGAGGTGTTAAAATGGCCCCTGCAAACATCAGCATCCTCCCCTTTCACCAGACTAACTAAACACAGCAGGACAGTAGCAAGAAGGACCTGAGCAGCCCCTGATTATGGCAGTTTTCACTGCCTCTGATCTTTATTCATTTTCCAATTCATCCTTTATCTTGTCAGCTGTCCTCAAAAGTATTATCTTAAAGATGTATAAAAACACAAGGCTGCATCAAGTTCGGTGATGCTGGTTGGTACAGAGTCCAGCAATATCCCAGCCCTCCTCTTGGGATTAGCCTCGAAAACACCACTCTTGCACTTAGCAGCAAAATGCTTCCTGTCCTATCAGTGCCTTTTACATGGCAATAGGAGAAACTTAAATCCAGTACAGCTATAACTAACAATTTACTGTGGAGCCTAGGTGCTAATCCTTTTTTCTCGAGCAAATTTGTTTTGAGTCACACATTATATTAAGATTCCATTTGTGAGGTTTAACACAAGATTAGCAGGTGTTTCAATGTAAAGCATATAGAGGTTAAATACATTGGTCGGGTGCTTCACATGATGATGAGCTATTGTTGTAAAAAACCCTATTGACCCATTGGACCCATAACAATTGATTGCCATTTATTAAAACATCTATTAATCACTTACTAATCCTTTATCATGTGTAAATAGAACCTCCACATCAAGTACTGTGAGACACTGTATTTATGAAAGACACCATCTTATAGACATTGTCATGTATAAGAGCCACCTGGGGTTTTTTTTCCTTCTTTGCTTTTAGCATTTTCCTTTGCACTCCCAAATTCTATTCATCCCATTGCTTCTTTAACATGTAGCATAGTCAATGCAGCAAAAAGACATGTTCCTGCTAAGGTCTGAAATGTGTGTTAACAGACCAGCAGTTTCTTCTCCACGACTAGCACAGGACCTCTGAAACTGGATCTCTTGTGCCCAGAATACACAGATGCCCAGATTTTTCCTGAGGCCAGCATCCTCTTCTAACCACTTTGCTTTACACTTTGTCTATCTCTGGTTGGAGAACAAGAAAAATAATACTCACTCACCTAACAAAGCTCTTACAGGAACTAATTCATTAGGGATTGTAAAGTACTTTGATATAGCAGTGTGGTATATTTGCCAGAGTAGAGAGGAACATGTGGGATTTATTATAAACAGTCACTGTCTCCATCCCTGTGGGATGACAGCTGATCTACCACAAACACTTATTTCCAAATTACAGTATTATGCCAATTACAACTCCTGAGTTGAAACTGCTATAGCATTTACCTTATAATCTGCTAGTTTCAGGAATTAAAAAGCACCCGAATCAGTAAAATGGCAGCAGGAGTCTATTTCACACCATTATTCAATTTGATTAAATGTAATAGATGAGACAGCAAATGATCAGAAAACATGCCCACAGGTTACTCACTTTGTGTGTATATAAATATATGAGTGTGTATATTAATATAATCTATAGTGCTTAAGTTGGGTGATGTTCTGTTGTGTGCAGCAATGCATATCCTCATACATAAACCAAGAAGCATTCAGCTTGTGTTCAGAGGAGTAAACTTAATTTCATGTATTAATCTTTCAGATTAAATTAAAATATAAAAGGCTGGGGGGGGGGGGGGTGGAATACAACAAATGAAAAAAATAAAAAAGAAAAGGCTGTTTTAGTCCAGAAGGAATATGAGGTTGAAGGTTAGAGTTGCAGGGAAGCTGCTGGCAGGTGAGCTAAGCAGAGGAGGTGCTGCAGGTAAAGAATTTATGCATTCAGCTCCTAGGCAGGGACATGCTGGGGATGAGTAGAGGCTGGGATGGAACTCGTTGCACTCTTAGGATGACTTTTCTGGCCAAGGTCACTTGTTTCAACAGCATATGCCAGGGGATGCAATTTCCAGGTGACTGTAGTCAAATATGTGGCTGTGTGTGGTAATAATAGCAGGAACATCCTGGCTTGGTTGAAGTCATAGGATGTTTTGCCAGACTTCGATGGGGGCCAAGATTTTACCCTCCAGCATCTCCAAAGATAAATAGGGATCTGTCACCATACCAACATGGACAACTACATAATTGTTTCTAAATATGTAACAGCCCCACTAGTTCTAATGGAACTGCATCAGTGATTAAAGCCCTCACAGGGAAATTCTTAATATGGCAGTAATTTCATGCACAAGAATTTTCTTACTGATTTCAAGCAAGTGTTCAAACTCTAATTTGGTGTTCTTTTTTGTGCACTGATGAATTTGTTCTGCACATGTCTGGGCTTCATTTAAGCAGTAGTCTCCAGCATGTTTTACACCGCAGCTATACAGCAATTTTCAGATTTTGATTTTTGAGAACTGAATTTAACTCAGACCATACAGAGCCCTTAATTTCTTGTTTTCTCTCACTTGTGATCAAAAAATAGCAGTGTTAGTGCATTTTTAGAATAATTCTAAGGACTTTTAAGGAGAAGCATATGCTTACTACACATACTCTACAATGTACATGTGCAATCATATGTATTTTTCCATGGAGGATGTGTGTGGGGTGAAAATCCTGTAAATAAGATTATTTAAAATATAACAAAAGCAAAGAGATTAATAGAACAAAGTGAAATGGGCCAAAGTAGTTCTTTCTACAAGAATACATGGGAAAGTTATTTTGATTTGAGATACTCTTTTTTTAATATTAAGGACATGTTTTTAGCAGGTGGAATGGGTGTATTCAATGTGTAAGTGTTTAGACACCTGTTACTCCTGGGGGAATGAGTTGTACTTCATCAGTTTGTAGGAGTTATGGGAGAGAAATCCCACGAAGTCTGCCCATAAAAGACATACTAAAGTGTAAATTTTATTGTTTGCACTAACTTCCTTGATGGGCTTATTATTTTTCCATAGATATTTTTAATAATATAGGCTTGAGGGCATTTTCATACAAGAGACCAAAAATATTTCTTATCTAGATGACAAACCAAAATGCTTATAGACATTCTCAGATCCAAAGCATTCTGGGTACTTAGGTTTCTCTGTGTAACATGCACTATCTCAAACTGAACTGCACTAAATTGCCATGATATAGCTCTTTTGAAGTTATAATTTTGGAATATTGTATAATTTACAGTGACAGTGGATCTGAGTTTGCTGGACAATGTATAAAGAGGTTCATGTGCTTAACTTCACAGTTTATATAATATCAGGTACACCTGTAAATGTCAAGATCCAGAGGAGTCTCTCTGCAAACAAAAGGTTCTTGAATTTGTTAAAAACTGGAACACAACACCCAATGACATATAATCCTATAAAATTTACTTTTAGGAAAAGAGTTAAATTGAGAAGAAAGAATGGAATTATTTAAACCAGAGTCTTTTATGATTTTCTTTGTGCTATTACTTATGTCTTCACGACACACTCGTAGTTTCAAAATGGCCAAACATATTATCGAGTTTTCTCCAGTGTTTTGTTTCCTGAACTGGGATGTGGCCATGCCAAGTTTCAGTTTCAAGAAATTATTTTTATGTTTTTACCACTAACCAAGTTGTAAATTTCCCGGAAAGAAAAAAAAAGTTTCTGATGGAAATGTTGACACAACATTCAGAATAGTGTTGCAAATGTGAGGCTGTGCTACAAATTGTGCTGAAATGATTTATAACATTTCCAATAATTTAAAAACTATTTTAAATCACAGCCAGGTCCTGCATAATACATGAACCTTGACGGATTCTCCAACAAGTATTAGGTCACTACACATTTCAATTTCCCTCTTTATGCTTAAAAGGCTGCATCTGGCAGTTAAAAGACTAAAACCTCAGTCAATGGTTATGGTTTGATAGATACATGCTGGAATATTATTTTCACCCGGTAGCTTTCTGTAAGTAGGTCATACAATTTTACAGAGCTCTGAAACATCACCAAAGAGCTTCCTTACACAGTATCTCCAGCAACTGACTCTGAAAGAAGTTGCACTAAACCTTAATGCTTTTTTTTTTTTTATTATGGAAACTTTGTTTCCTTACTAGTCTACATGCAGTGCATCATCCAGGGAAGACCTTCATAATTTATTGTAGAAGGTCATATTCCACCCACTCCTGAGGAGATTTTTTTAGAATTTTTACTTCTATATTTTCTTATTCAGGACCAGATATTTTTAGAAAACTTTGCAGACAGGCACCTAACACAACATGTCATCCACAAGATGTGGAAAAGAGGATGTTGAGGAGACGTCTGCAACAATCGTGTTTCAGGTTTGGGAAGATGGGGAATGTCTAGCTGTGCCTGCTAGAGTAGATGCTCAGGTAGGTAGACTGCCTTTCCTTCCCTTGTGTGGTACCCTATGGGATGTATCCCATGGTATTTTGTCATGCCACGCTTGGGTAAAAAGTGATGTTTGGGTGAAAAGTGCTGTTTGCTGGCCACTAGTGAGAAAACCATCACACGGACTGCTAAAACCCAGGAGCAGGACTCGGTGGTTCTGATGGTCCCTTCCAGCTCAGCATATTCTGTGATTGCTGAAAACTTTGACATGGTGAGAGGCCTTTGGCAGCAGCGGTCAAGACAGCGTGGAGAAAACCGAGCTTTAAGTCGGGATTTGTTGTCACCTTGTTGTTTAATATATATTCCTGGTAACATCTTGTTACATGTACAAACTCAATGGGAGGACAACATCTGTGATTTGTTCACGCTGCTTCCATCCCTCAGCCTAATTATGGTAGGCTCAAGCACAGCCCTCTTCCCCCGGCCCGGGGGAGTGTTCAAGCCCCAAAGGCTGCCTGTGGGGGGGCTTCCATCCAGACGGTTCAAATCGCCCCATGTAGGACGGAAAGCCCAGCGCGACCCCCCGAGGGCGGCTGAGGGCCCCCGGGAGGCGCCGGTGGCCACTTCCCCACAGCCGCCTTCCCGCCTAGGGGACGCGCCGCCCCCCAAACTTTATCGCCTTTCCCCCTTTCTCTCTCTCCTTTTTTTTTTTTTTTTTTTTTTCTTTTTTTTTTTTTTTTTTTTTTTTTTTTTTTTAGGGAGAAAAGGTGGGGGGAGCTCAATTTCCCACTTGCCAACAGCAGATAAAAAAGTGGGGAGGGACCTCTTCTGTCACAGCCTATGTAGATTAACCTTTCAATTAGCTGTTATCAGGTCCTGTGTCTTAGCACCAGTCCTCGCAATCTGCGTCCGCCCGCACCGGGGAGGCTGGAGGTCTGGGGTGGGTTTCTGTTTTAATTTCTAAATTAATGATAATTGCTCGCGTGGCTCCCCTCCCCCGCCGAGAGCTGAACGCGTGTGTCTGATCTGCCCGTCCACCTTTTAGTATTTTGGAGTGAGAAGAGGAGCCCCGCGGAGGAGGAGGAGGGGAGACAAGGTATTCTCTCTGTATTCATCTTCTTTTTTCCCCTCTCGCGGAGGGGCTTAGGGAAGGTAACTGGTGCAATCAATCCGCTGGCTGGGGATTCCCTCCACCCCCTCCCCGGCTCGTCTGGCTCTCCTGGCTGGGTCTCTTCAGTGTGTATGTGTTTGGGGAAGGGGGTGGGGGGAGGCTGTGTTGTTGTTGTGTTCCTGGCTCTGCTTGCAGCCAGGAGAGAGAGCGAGCGGGCGAGCGAGAGACAGAGCGGAGAGAGCGAGCGAGAGAGAGAGAGAGGAGCCGCGATCGCGTTTCAGGGGCAGCACATTCCGCAGGAACCGCTGCTGCAGAAACACACACGGGCAGAGAAAGGAGGTCATTGCAAGCAAAGGGGGGAACCTGCATCGGAGGTTAGATTCCCAGGAGTTTATGCGGGGGATAATAGGGAGCATGCGATGGGGTTTGTTTTGCATTGGGTGACAGGCTGCAATTTGCCATAATAACCCCCTTTCCCTCCCCTCTCCCAGCGCAGGGGGCTTGTCACTAGGCTGGGTACTTTTTTTTCCTTGAGCATCGGAGGCTGATGCACGTGTTTGCAGACACTTGCGCTGGGTAAATGCATTGCAATGCTCTGCGTTTTGCAGGGGAGGGGGAGCAGCAGCAGGGGGTGATGGCTGGGTTGGATGGGGTGGGGAGAAGGGGAATGGAGTGGCGGAGGGAAGCAGGGGATGGCTGAGGTTTTTGTGTTGCATGTTCCCACCCTGTCTTTCCGAGGCGGCAATTGTTCCTTAGCAGACGGGGTGACAGAGAAGTCCCTGCGCTTCGCATGGCGAAACTTGCAGGGACCTGCATGTGGCTGCAGAGCTGGCAGTCATTGTCGTCGTCCCCGTTCCCACTCCCCCCTCCCTCCCTCGGCGGTGCGGGGTGTGTGTGTGCGCGATAAGCGGCTGCCAGTGCCAGGCACCTTGGGAGGCTTGTGCTGGGAGCATGCTGTTCCATCTCGCCCGCCCGGGCGAGTGCCAGGCTCTGAGGCACGCGCGTGACGCTCAATATTTAAGGCGGCTCATTAGTGTGTGTCGCGCGCCCGCCCGCCCTGCCGAGCTGGTTCAGGCGGCCGCCGCCGGTGTCTCGGCAGCGCTCGCGCTCCCGAACAAACTTCGGGAGCGAGCGGGTGGGGCGGCGGCGGGGGGGTGGGGAGGCCGGG
>WBNO01003421.1:0-11473 GCA_013400575.1 Peucedramus taeniatus | reverse complement strand
CCGGGCTGCCCTGCCCGCGGGGCGCCGTGTCCCGGGGCGCAGAGCCGGCGGGCTGGGGGTTCCTGCCTCGGCAATGGCAAATCCCCGCGCGGAGCGGGGCGGGCAGGGCGCCGAGCCAGCCCCGGCTTGGCCCCTTCCAATGCAACAATGCATTGGCCCGAGGCTCTAGGCGTTGCACATCTCCGTGGCTGGGCTAATACTGTAAAAACCTTAAGTAAGTTGGGGAGGGGAGTAGTCCAGCCTGGCAGTGCCACGTTTTGGAAGTGATGTTCACATTGTGTGTTCTTTGCCCGGACCTCACCTCTCGCACTCTGTCACTGAGCATTGAAAATAATCCCCTCTGGCAAGAGCAGACGGGTACCCACCCCTGCTGTTGAAAACCACTATCCCAAGAAGAAATGTTTTCAGTGGAACCCTTTTTCCAGGTGAACTTTTGGCACTGAATGTTACCTTCCCGTATTTCCTGCTGTTCTCTAGTACTGTATTTTAAAGTGCTCAGAACTTACACAGGAGAAGGTGGGAAAGGTGAATTTGGGTGATTTTGCTGGTGTCATGTTGTGCTGATGCTGTTTCCTCTGGTGGCGCTTGCTGCTGTCATGTTGTGAAATGATTTTAAGCATATGATCTCAAAGAAGCTAGTGGGGTTTCTCAGAGCACAAGCACTTCCATCAGTTTGGTTCACATGTGCTGCTCTTGTCTCCACACCCTCAAGTCTTTGGTGCAGTTTTGAAGTTATTGTAGCGTCTACACGTCTGTCTTTTTAAAGCATATAGGTGTGTCATTGCCCTTTCTTGTTATTGGAAACCGTATGTTGTGTAAAGAATAATACAATAGCTGGCTTCATGACCTGAGTGATTTTAAGAGGGATAGGCATGATGGGAGTCCTTACCAGGATCTGCTTTCTCCCCGTCTCTTTGTAGGTCCATGTATTTTGCAATAGCAAAACAACTATCTTGTCTGTTGTGCATCATTAATTGAGATGAGGGTGGAATACAGAGTTGATTAGCTACACAATTCTAAGTTATGGCTTGGAGCAAAGAAAAATGACAAAAATGGAATGCAATGGCAGTCTTCTCTTCTTCCTCCTCCTCTGCTGCAATCCTTACCTGACCCTGATGCTGCAGCAGAGAGCTGGCCTGCTGCTGCTTCTCCTGAGTGTGTGCAGAGCAGGTAGGAGGGAGCAGAATGAGATTGTGCTTCTCAGGTCACCGGCAGGTTGCACGAGTTGCTGTCATTTCCCCCAGCTGCATCTTCTTCTCCTCCCTTTCTTTCTGTTTTTGTTTTTTATAGCTGTGTTAACCTCAGTTTTTAGGAGTTTAACTGCATTTACATTTCTGAAAACTGAAGCAAACTTTTCATTAATTAGAAAAAAACCCCTAACCTTTAGCTTGTGTGTTGTGATATTTGTGTAGTAACTTTTGGTTTTGGTTATGGAGAGAAGCATTGCTATTTTTTTGACTACACCGCTTGTTTTCACAATCTAGATCACCTGGAAGCAATTCCAGGTACCAGTTCAGTCTAAAAACCACCTTATTAGAGGATTATAGGATTACTGATGACACCTGAGATTGAAGTGCTCAGTCACTGCCTTCTTTAATTATAATCATCTGTGCAATAGGTGTGTGCCTTATAAAAGGCACATTTGCATTCATTCTTAATCCCAAACTGAAATTTTGCAACTTCTTTGTATTTATCTGATAATTTATGATCTCGGTAAAGGGACAAGCCTTGACTAGAGATGGTTTTTCCTGTTTTAGAGCTAATGGGTTATACTTTACCCTCTAATGCTGCTGTTCTGCAGCTCTTCAGTGGCAGACTTGTGAATAGATTGGTCAGTAATATAGTGCAGCCAAACTTTCTCAAATGCTTTTATTTTCAAAATAAGATACTATAGAGCGTAGAAGCTGAAATATGCCAAGTTACATAGAAGGAACTTTATGACTGTTGCCATAAAACTTGGAAGTTGTCCTGTGCATTTAACAGTATGGAAAATCTATTTTGTGATTGAATGAGTGCTGCTGAGGGCTTGATTAGAAGTTAGTTAATTACAAGGGGAGGAAGATGAATAAATAGACATGACTGCCTAAATAGACTAATTTATAATCACTTCTTTTAAATGGTATTTCCTCAAAATCTTTTTGGGTAATCATCACACTTTTTGTATTAAATTATGTGTGACCACCTATTTGTAGCTTTGGTAGGATTGCATTCTAAACTTAGAAACCTGAATGTAACTTTATATTTCTGAGTATCCTTTTATATTGAATTTTGCAAGATTGTTTCTAAAACAATTTGTTTTGTCTTTATCTAGCCACTTTGCATGTAAATGTGTGTATTTCTGTATTGCCAATCTTGGATCAATCTGTCTTGATTTCTGAAAGATCTCCTTGATGTATAGCTCCAGGATCACTCACCCGAGTTGCTTTGCTGGGAAGGATGTTTGTTAGTAACAAGTTATTCTGACTCTAGTGTGTGGTAGACCTTGGCATAGCAGTCATGGAGATCAGGGGGCTGCGCTTCAAGTTCATGTGTGCTCCGAGTGCCAGAGAGGCTCAAAGTTGTGGCAAAACAATTTAAAACTTGGGTTGGATGCACTTTGCGTGGTTCCCTAAGGCAGAATGAACGTGGACACTGTTGGAAGATGTCTATTTAAGGTGTCTTGATTTTTCCTCTTGAAGTATCCTGTCCAGTGCCCTGGAAACTCTGTTGCTGCTGATCCACTCTACTGGTGTTGATTTAGTAGGTGCTAGCATGCAGGAGGTTGTATTACATGTAAGGAGTTTTAAGTAAATAAGTAAAAATGTATCTTTGAATGTATATGGCTATGAAATTCCTGTACCAAGCAGGAGACTTTATATGAAGATATAAGTTTATGCTGACCTTTTGCCACAGTCGTTGGCCAATAAAAATTCCTGTAACCCACATGTTATAGCATTTATACTGAAATGTTCATCAGTGTCCAGGAGCTTGGAACAGACCCTGTACTGTGTGTTCTGGAATTTAATGGAAGTGATGTGGTTGCTTGTATGAAATTTAATACAACAGTACTGCAGTAGATGTAAAACCAGGCAAGTATGTCTGACTCAGCAAATGCAGTGTTCAGCACTTAATTAAATCGTGACTATCTTAATGAAGACTTACAGTGGAACAGCCTAACTAAATAGCTTTAAAAGTAGCTTTCTAGGAATCTGGGGCTTTATATGTAGCTATAGAGAACTTTCAAATCTATAGGAAGAGTGTATGAAATAGTCTAAATGTGAGTGAGCCTCCACTATATATAGGGTTCTGCTTTCCTGTGTTACTGTATTTTCAGTGTCAGATTTGTGAGAGAATTTTGTAGGATTTGTAATACCATGGAAACTCTTTCCTTCCCTATATTTGCATTTTGTAGCTAGAGTGTTATTTTGGAATTATCTGAAAACAGCGAGTATAAACAATTCTGTTAGGGAAAGAATGGTTTTGCTATCTGGAGTAAATAAAAAAGGTCTGTTTACAGAACAAGTTATTGTTTGCTTACAGATACTTGAAATACACAAAACTGTTGTCAAATACAGCTTCCATGAGTACGGTCTGGAAGTGAGAAACAGATCCAACCCATGTAGATCAATAGGGTTCAGTATGTGAGCCAGTGAAGCATTCAGGCCCTGCATTTGCATCAGGAATCTGTCTTTTTCAGTCTGGCAATCACTTGAATTTTCATATTTATAATTCTGAAGTTGTTTAAGCTTTGATCAGGTTTGAGAAGGACAGATTCATAAAATGAATTGATTAATATTGACTATTTGAGTATAGAAAAATTTTATACTCACCAGTAACCAGCTGCTCTTTTGTTAGTAATCCTGTTGTGTAGGTATAATAATGTGTGAAACATGAGCTGGAATTTATATTTAAAGACATTTTTGAGGGGTAGAAGAAGATAAAGGTTTAGGACCAAAAGCATGTGTTGTTGTACTCATTATCTTCGTAGTTGCAGAGGAATCTTTTTAAGAAGTTGGAAATAATTTAGATTACTGTCTCAGTTCAGGGTTTTTTTCCTAGTGATAATTTACTCAAGTTTTTGAACATGATTTAAATGCCGGATGGCTAGAATAAACAAATAAAAAATGAGGTCCAGGACTTGTGTAATCATAGATGATTTTATTTGTAGGCTGCTTGCCACAGCTTTATAAATATACCTTATAAATATACTTGCATACTTTATAAATATACTTGTTAACGAATTTTAAATTTTTGCTGTGAAACTGGTGAATCTTCTGCCTTACAAGATAAATTTTCATTCTCAATACATGGGTTTTCTCTCCTGTTTTTCGTTTTCCTTTGATTTGAAGTAATTATGCAGTTCTGTTAATGCCTTCAAAAGTTCTCATACTTCATGGCAGAAAAAAAACTAATACTTCAAATATATTTGTTTATTCATTATGCAACTCCTAAGTTTAATTTGTGAGACTTCTAAATTGTTTTACCATTTTCATGTGTTCCCAGAATGATCAACTCCTCATCAAGATGTTCTTTCAGGTTTCTTTAATGAGTTCTTGTAGCCACTGAATTTTCTATCGGAGTGATGTATTCCATAATAAGTAAAAAAAAAAAGTTAAACTGTGAGTCAATAAAATATTTTTCAATGTGACCTCTTTACACATCTTTGTGCTAACAACCTATTTATGTGAAAATGTCTTCTTTTACTTTGTTTTCATTTCTGTTCCTAAGGGTTTGTATCAAAAATGCCTCTGTGCTGCACACCTTGAAATGAGAAGTGCTTTTGTGATGCCTTTTGGTTTTGTAGGGTACCTAAATTTTAATGAAGGATGTAATACTTCTGGTTTTTTGGCTTCGATTTTTGGGTTGTGTAATCAACATGGCAGGACACTTAGAGACAGGATACTTTAAGAATTGGAAGTGGTTAATAAATTCTTTCATTGGTTGGGGTTTGGTTTTCTGTTCATTTGGGTTTTCTAGTGCATGTATAATCTGTGTAGAAATGATCTGTGGTCAGTTTGTTTTAGAGAGTGTTTTCAGATCCCTCACTGAATGGAAATTGCCCAACAGGTCAGTAGTAGGTTAAGTGTTGGGGTGATGGAATTTAAGAAAACTAAATCCACTGACTGTCATGAGAAGCAGAAGGATTTTATGATAACTTGTTTGGTGTGGGGTGGGAACTGACAAATGTTTCATATAATATCACAAAGATTTTTCTATACTGCAGCATCTGTATTATGAATGCAAGTCTGAATGCGTTTTTTGTTTTTAATACTTCAGCATTAACTGTATTCTCTCCCTGCCTCTTGTTTTTTTCTTTTTAAAGGTTGCAACAAACTTTCTTTTAAGGAGGTACCAGTGTCATCACAGATGAGCCCCTTCTACGTTTCAGTAACAGTAACATAATTGGAAAGTTTCAGTCAGCAGGTATTTCTCTGCTTTTTCTGACTCCTCAGGGTGGATATTTTTGCCATGTGTCCAAGCAGTGTGTGGAATCCTTTCATTTGTGTTTGAGGTGTGAACAGCCTCTGAAAGATCTGCTAAAAGGACAAGGAGGAACCTCTATGGGTAACTCTTGGCTGGAAACAATTACTGGTCAACCATGGTAAAACTTGCCAACCCTCTTTATACGGAGTGGATTCTGGAAGCTATACAAAAAGTTAAAAAGCAAAAGCAAAGGCCTTCTGAAGAGAGAATATGTCATGCTGTTTGTGCTTCCCATGGATTAGATAAGAAGACTGTTTCAGAACAGTTGGAACTTAGTGTTCAAGATGGTTCTATTCTCAAAGTCACTAACAAAGGTCTTGCATCCTACAAGGACCCAGATAATCCTGGACGGTTTTCATGTGTTAAACCTGGCACTATTCCTAAATCTGTTAAGGGATCTAGAGGAGCTTGTAATGAGCTTCGTAATGTGGATTGGAATAAACTCTTGAGAAGAGCAATTGAAGGGCTTCAAGAACCTAATGGCTCCTCCCTGAAAAACATAGAAAAGTATTTGAGAAGTCAAAATGACCTAGCAAGTATTTTCAACAATCCTGCCTTTCAGCAGAGGTTGCGGCTTGGGGCCAAACGTGCTGTGAACAATGGGAGGTTACTGAAGGGTGGTCCTCAGTATCGAGTGAATTATGGCAGTTTGGAAAGCAAAGGAGCTCCGAAATACTCCAGCACCTTCCCAGCTTCCCTTCCACCTGTCAGCCTATTACCCCATGAAAAAGACCAGGTAAGTCTGAAAAATGAGAGCTAATGTAGTAATGAAAAACTGTTCTTGTTATCCTTAGTTTATTTACCTAATACAGAAGTAATGAGTCTTCTTCTTTATTTTCCCATTTAAATGTATATGAGTGGGGATGCATGTCCAAGATTTATGCAGAATCAGTTCTGGTAAATGAGTTTTACTTGGCTCCCTGTGTCCTGCCGTTCTGCTTTGGATAGTTTGCTTTGTGAATTTTCAGTAGAGGAACAGAGCAGCAGGGAAGAGTACAGCTGTATGTTCTGTTGTAGGTGTGAGATTGTTCTGTCTTGCCTGACAGACTGGTGTAGCTGAAATCTGCAGTGTGATTTGATTGTGGCCTTTTACCTTCATTTTCTGCCGGGATATACAGATTTTCTTGTGGTTTGATGGCCTGAGATGCCACTGGTAGGACTCGTGATGTTTAAGACAGTTAGGATTATTATTTTTTAATGATATTTGTGTGTAGATATGTGAGCTTTAAAATGTCAGTTAATAGAAACTGGGATTAATATTAATATTCTGGGAACAGAAGTGAAGGTGTTAGAGTGACAATTTGTGCTGAACTGCAGTATCCTCCTTCTGTTTTACTTTTGTCCCTACTTGGGTTTATTTTTGCTATTACTTGAGTCTTATTTTGAACTTAATTGTTCGCAGAGTTTCAGCCTTGAGGGAGAAAGTGCTATCAATTGGTTTTTTTATTATGAAAGGTTAGTGTCAAAGACATGTCTGCAGGCATTCTTTGATCATTTCCCATTTAGTATGGTGAAGTGTGTTCAGAATTTTCAGTGTACTTGGGAGAAAGTTACCTGTTGTAGTCAAAGTGGCTTACTTAAAATATTTGTAAGTTGATGGTTTCGGGTACTTTGTTTTCTTTTTTTGTTTTTGTTTTCCTCTTCTGACTGGTCAAGTTTGATGGCAGTTGTTTTAGACATGGAATAGTCCAGGCAACTTTGCTATTGTAGAGGTGCCACCAGTCTCTCCTAGAAGCTGCACGATGGTTTTCAGTGGTCTTTTTCTTTTGATGGTGAGTTGCTGGAGGGTGCAGAGTAGGAAATGGTTGTGTTGGAATTATTTAGTGAAGTCTTCAGGAACAGCTATTTGGGGAACCATCAGAGGTGAGTTAGTTGTAGCTTTATTTTTGTGAGCTTCACTAAATGTATGTTAAATATGATTGCATTTGTGTTTAGATATCTATTTCTGTCAAATTGGACTTCTTGGGTATTTGAGGGATGCATGGAGCTTCACGCTCTATAATCAGAATGGAAATTCAAAAGTGCTGCATACTGTGCAATTACTGCTGTAGCAGTACACTATAAACATTTAATTACTTGTAGTGATAAAGCTGTCTGTTTAAGTACTTTGAGTTTCTACTGTAATTCTGATACTGTAATGACATGAAAAATTTTGAGGGCTGGAGTACTAAGCAATGCAAGTAACATGAATTTTGTAGAAAGAAAATTTTTCCATGTTAGGCTACCTACTGGGACTGGCAGCCTTTGCAAGGAATGTTAGTTGGGTCATGGTGCTGAAAAATCCATTACTGCCATACTGAAATACTGGTATAAGGATAAATCTGTCTTCTAGAAGTTAGCCAAACAAATCTGTTCTCTAGCAAGTGCTTTGGCAAGAAATAAGCTTTCATTTGGGTGCCTCAAAATTAGCAGTGTGACTTGCGTGTTTAAAAACTGGCATACGGTTTTTCCTGACAAAAATAGTTTTGATGTGAGGTTGGTGAATCAGTAGTTCCATGTTAGTGTAGTTTACCACTTAGTTGTGCTGAGTTACTGAGGTTACTGAGCAAATATGTAGAGACTTGTTTAAATACGGGATTTTTACTGTTCTTCACTATGTATGGCTTTAAATACTTCAGGGACAGTTCTGAAAGTAAGTGTACATAAGTTGTCCCTGTTATTGGGATGTGACTGCATCTTCATTTGAAATTGATGTTAATTTGTGTATAAGGAGGATGACATTGCAAGAAAACTGTCAGGCTATCTTTATTGGAAGCATTTAAGTGACAGTATGGGGCATGTCAAGATTATTTATTGAAATTATTACAATAAATGTATCCAACTGGCATCTCTTGGGAATGGCTAATGTTTGACGAGATCGGCGTATTTTAAAGTTTCTTTGGCTCTTTCTATAGCGAGCACAAGTAAGAGATGCTGGGGTGCCTAATTTTGTATATTTGTTTTGGGGTTTTTTATTTTCAAATACTAGAGGTGATGTTCTAATATGTCTTTTGTTGACTTTTCTGGAGGAAAAGAACAAATTTAAAGATGCACAGAAATCTGTTTTGATGATTGTGGAAGTTTGAGTAATTTTGATTATTTTTCTTTCTTTAATGCATAATTAGCATCTCATCAGGATGAGACAGAAGACTTGGCCCATTAGAAGTGCATTCTCCCTTTGAGAATCCCTTTGAGCTCCAAAGAGCTCTTCCTTTGTCAGTCTGAGCATTCAAACTCCTAGTACCAAATGGAGACTCTGAACCTTTCTTCCTGAGTGAAAGGTGATCAGAAGAGATACAGTATGGCCTGTGTGTAGGTTGTTGTTGGCTTGTTTGGGGTTTTTTTGGTTGTTTGGTTTTGGGATTTCCTTCAATCACCCACCCGAAGCATCTGAGTATGTAGTGCAATGAGAAGATACTGTTGAAATGCAGTGTTACTGAATTTAGTGTTTCAGACCTGGGGCTTTGACTGTGTGACCGGAGTGTGGAGTGGTTTGCATTCTATGAATACTTGGAGCTGGAAGTGCTAAACATTTGTCTTAGTGGTGATGCTGTGGAATTGCTTTTCTCGTCCCTATTAACTGGGTGATCCAATTCAACTAGATACAGTTCTCTTGTTTAATTTGATTTAGAAATAGCTGCAGTTAGTTACAGCAATACAGCAGCCATGTTTCCTCCCGATAACCGTAGGCCTGGAAGAAAGGATTTGTATAAAAATGGTATTTCAAGAGTCATCCTGACTTTTCTGGATGTGGGCAGTTATATCAACTCTTGAGTTACAGCAAGAGAAAGCATGCAGTGCAGCTGTTTAAATTTTCCCCTCCTTGATCCCTTTCCATTCCTCTGTGTGTGGAAGGTTGCTTTTCCATCTCTGAATGAAGAGATACAAGTACAAGGTTCATGAAAGATAAATCTTGTTGGAAGGTCAGGAGTTTTTGGCAGCTATATAGTGTCTAGGTGGTATAATGTAAGTGTCATGAGTAGTATATATTATAAAGGACTTTTCAGTTATCTGAAGTAGTCTGGTGGCATTGAGGTAAATGCTCACTTGATGTCTGGACAGGTAACTTGAATCAATGCACTTCAAAAGGTGCCTGGTTTAGTGTTAACTGGATGTGTGAAGGACAGCATCCAGCCAGAGGTGGAGCTGCCTTAAGAGTGAAGGAAGACTGAAAACAGTGGTATCCTTCAGGATGAAGACTTGCAGTGTCTTGTCCTGGAAAAAAAAAAAAAACCTAGGAAAAAATCTTCCTCAAATAAAGAAACAAAAAAGAAGAAAAACCCAAAACCTACACACACACACAAGAAAAATAATTAATTCTGTTGTGCAGCAGTTTGATCTTGTGCACTTCACTATATTGCAGTGCATATTTAAACAATTTAACTGCTCTTATGTTCTCTTCCTTATGCTCAAGAGTATGGTGCATAGATACCCTCCCTTTTGCTTCACACCTTTCCTCACCAAGCATTTCCTGAAAAGGGCTGTATGAATATGTTAACCAGAAAATGCAGTGTAAAAACTGGTTACATAGTAGGGAAGGGTGTGAAGAGAGAGGAAAATTGAGTGATACTTAGCTTTTCAATAAGCTTTTGAAACATTAAAATGTGCTTCTGGAAATGCAGCAAAGTGATATTTAAAACTTATGGTTAATTTTAAGAACTTTACTGGTGTCAGTTGTAGAATGGCAATATTCCTGATGTTTTCTCTGTTTTACTTGTCACTTGGACAAGCGCTAGGAAGGTTCTGCAATTTGGGAGCTGCATGAAACCTAGTAAGTCTTGAGAGTTAGTCATCTCCTGAGTGCAAGTACTGTGTGACTGTAAACTCAAAGAAATAGATATTTGTAGGCTGTAGGCAGCTCTTTATTTGCTTATTTTTAGACATAATTTAAAAGGCTAAATCGAGCTTTTAAAGATGAAGAGGGAGTAGCCATTGTAACATTATCAGAGGGCTGTGGGAATGCATACTGTATATCAGCAGTTTCATCTTTGCTCTGTTCAGAATAATTAGTACTTAAACTTCAAAGATATTGTTCAAATGGAGATGGCTTGATGTTGGTTCTCAATGCTCTCTTGAACAGCTCAGCAACTGTGATTTTCATCTGATTCTTGGCATGAAAAAAATTACTAATCTCTCTTTCACTTTGAGTTTGTCTTTCTAAGCTGACTTTCATGCAAAACCGAACTTGTTTTATTAATTTTTCTTACCCTGAACTCCTATCTAATTTTGTTTTCACTGGCCTATGTACATTTAGCTTTTCAAAGTGTAACTTGGCATGGGTTGAATTTCAGTTTTCTGGTATGTATCTTGTGCCAGTGCAGACACTGGGTGTTCCTCCTTCTGTCTTTCAGGCAAAGGGCCAATCTATAGCGAATTGCTTTTTTGGCATTCAGGCTCCTCCTTGCTCAGTTTTTAGGCTTCCTGCCTTCCTGTGGGTAGGCAGGAAGACAGCATTGGTTGAGATTTCTTGTTGCTTCTGTCCTCTAGACTTTCCTCTGTGCAGAAACAGAAAAGGGAGGCAGAAACGAATGCACAATGTATCTTGCAGATTTACACATAAGGGGATATTCGTGATGCTGAACTTTGGGAGCTGCCTTTATGTGGTGTCTGGACTTCTGAGGGTGAGTCTGAGCACCAAAAAGCAGTGATGGGGAAGTTTTTAGAATGTCTGCAGTGCTACTTGAAGTGACTGTACACAGGGAAATGAAAGAGAAATCTAGGTTTGAACTTTGTCAATCCATAAAACACTGCTGTCTTAAGATGCAAGCTTTGTTTCTCTCCTCATAACATCTTCATGGTGACAAAATACTGAGGAATGTTGGCATTACTTGGCAAACACTAAGTCTCATGGTTGTGCTTCTCATTATTTCAATTCACAAGTTACCTTTATTTCTTGGAAGGGTGACCTGCACCTTAACTCTGTGTAGATCTGGTCCTGGAAGTTCTGGGACAATTGCTAGGTTCTGCTGCTCTTGTGTTTTGGGGTGTTTAGGTTTTGGATTTTTATTTTTTTTTTTTTGGTGGGTTTTGT
>WBNO01003420.1:21210-64855 GCA_013400575.1 Peucedramus taeniatus | reverse complement strand
CTAATGTCTTTTATTTAACCCAGAACTGAAGAAACTATAATCTTCTTTTTAATTATGAAAATCTAACAAGAATGACAGAAAGGCTAATGTTACAGGCAGATGAAAAGGGTAAATCAATTGCTTCATATTAAATGAAAGAAAATACATAAGTGAGAACCAGGTCCTACAGGTCTTAAAAGTGAAACTACAGTAAAAATAACTGGAAGTACAGGTAAAGAGGGGAAGTGTTTGCTAAGATGAGAAAATGAACTGCAAAACAACTTGTCAAATATCTGCAGAAATTACAATATTGCATTCGTCAAGAACACAGATCTGGTGTTTCTGAGATCAAGAAGAGTTTGCATGATGAATATAGAACTGTGGAATAAAAATATGAGGATTTTTTGATGTTCCCCGAAAGAGCATAACAAAACTGAAACATGGTTTGATTGTGAGAATCATTGTAATTTCAAAAATCCCCAGCAGGCTGAAAGGTGTTTTGGGATGATCAGAAATGATGGAAAGCATGATCAGGGAAGGGAGATGATTGAAACACGTGCAGTCTTAAGGCAATAGCTGATCATGAAAAATTACCAGTACACATACTGGAGGAGAACTGGATATCTGAGCTACTGGCATAGAGAATTTAGGTGAATTTATGCTTGTGTGTACTCCAAGAGCAGAAGTAAGAAAAGACAGAGACAAAGCATTGTATACCATTCACAGCCCACTGTAGAAGGGATGAAAGGCATTCCTTGGAGGGAGTGCTGAAGAAAGAATTAAAAAAAATATAGAAGCTAGAAGCAGATACAAAGAATTTCATAGAGCAGATATGAATTGTTGTTGTAAATTTGGTTTGATTAGGAAAAAGTAATTATAAAAATACCCTGGGGAAAAATTAGAAAAAAACAGATTTTAAATAGGTTTGAAATACACTGCTGTAGAACAGTGACATTATGCTTAAGTTCAGTGTATTGTAGTCAGAGGCTTACCACCTAAAAGTCTTATACATCACTGTATAATTTACAGTAGTTGTTTTATGCATCATTATCTTAATAGCTATGCCCAGATCATTACAATTTATTGTAGGATAATTTATGCATGTTTCAGTACTGTTTTATGCCTCTACTCATTGCTAGATTAAGAATTAACCCAGCCTGAAATTAGGTTTTGCAGACTCTATCCCAAAGATAGGAATAGAATGAAAGAATCAATATATAGGTTTCTTTTATTGCAAACATCACTATGACAATGAGGACTGTGACCTGTCAGGAGTCAGGCTGACCTAGACGTAAGGTACTTGGCAAATTGACCTTCAGCTTTTAGTCTAGCTATTGCAGATGTGATAGTGCAGGAAACACCCAGTACACTAAATGACTTTTCCGTAATGGAGAAAGAGCAGAATGTTGATCTGTCATCTTTTGAGAACTATATTGACTTTTCAGACTGGATAACTAGTGAGTGATTGGTGTGAATGGGAGGTCATTGAAAGTCCTTAACTAAAAGAAACCAGTCCAGAGTGATTGTCAATTAACTGTTCATTGACTGAGAAGAAGATACAGTACTGCAATATTTTAAAAAGTCATCAGCCTTATTCTGCCCTTAGCTATATTTGTATAACTCTGGGAATATGCAGATAGTCTCATAATTCTAGAATTACTGTAGTATTTATTGCCATAATTTATCATACCCATTTACTGCCCTTCATCATTTTCAGAATATTTTTCCATCCATAAAAAGTGAATAGCAGCCCAA
The DNA here is from genome assembly GCA_013400575.1 of Peucedramus taeniatus. NCBI lineage: Eukaryota > Metazoa > Chordata > Aves > Passeriformes > Fringillidae > Peucedramus > Peucedramus taeniatus. Next base: position 63,121 of record WBNO01003420.1, on the reverse strand, counting down.
AGGTCCACATTTGTTATACAGTAGCCAAAAGTTAACAACTGCTTTGTGAATCTTCTTTGTTCTTAATGCTAGACCCAAAGGGTAAGAATGTTTCTATTGATTTCAAAAAACTGTCCTGTCTCTTCAATACATGTCTGGAATGCCAACAAACATTAGTTTGATCATCCTCTTAAATGTAGACACAAATTGAATAAAGTCCTAAAAACAAAGAAGAAATGTCCAAGCCACACAAAACATGTAGTGAGTTTCTGGGTACAGAATATTCTCTATTTTGCAAATGCCTCTTAAAAAAATTATAGAAGGCACAATAAATCTTTTAAATAATTTGGCTCACGTAGATGTTGTATAAACTCAAAGAAGAGTATAGAAATATTGTTACCAGTGAATAACAATAATTTGGTGGGTCACTTCATTAAAGGGGACAAAGTACTGCACAGTATTTACACTGCAAGCAGTATTTCCTTCCTTACTACCGGAAACAAGTTAATGTAGCACAGCCTGCTCTGGTATGCCTGAATAATTGTTTCAAGGCAAGGTATTGGAAGGCTAGATCTAATAGATACTACAATTGAACTCAGTCAGAGAGCAGCTAGATGCATTATTGATTATGCATGCGCTTCAGAGTCTTGCAGTTTGCACATCAGCACTTGCACTAAGTAATAAACCTAGAAAAGTCTTAACATATCTTTTTAAACCAGCTAAGCAGAAATCATTTATTCCAGTAATTAAAAATATATATGGTCATGAGGTTACCACAATGGAGGATATTTACTTAGTTCAGTACTTTAAGACTTCTATTAAATATTGCATTCTCAAGATGACCTCTAGCTTCCACTCATTAGATAGTATCAGGCATTTTTTATTAGGAATTGATGTGTTTCTTCTGCACATCAGTGCACAGTGGATAATTTAAAAATAAAAAAACCACATTGGTTAAAGGAATAGAGTATGCTCTTAGCAGCCTTTGATCTGGGAAAGCTGCCAGTCTAGCTGGTGTTAATTTAGGTAGTATATAAAAGAAAGCCTATACCTTCACATTTAAGCACTATTTACTTCATTTCTATCAGGATTTTCCTTTTCGAGATGTAGACATTTTGATTTATGAAATGCTTTCTCTTCACATTTAGTTTATTAGGGAATAAGATCCTCACCCTGAACTCCTTCATCCCACTATTTCAATAGTTTCAACTTTTTAAGAAGGCATTCTTTGTTGTTTGTTTGTTTGTTGGTTGGTTGGTTTGTTTGTTTTAAACACTCTTCCTGGAAATTACCCTGAGGCAGTTCTTCAGTAGTTGTTCTTTTCTCTTCCCCATCACAGACCACTATCTTTTGATGGAGCACATTTAGCCCTGATATGATAGCCATTGCCTAAGCCTACAAAGTGTATTGTATCCCTTGAAAATAATAGAAAGAACTTGATGAATCCAGGATCTGAGGATTTTCAGTGAGATGAAGGGACACAAATTCAAGGAGTGTATTTGGATGGGGAGCAGATTGTAGAACTGAAAACTAGAACAACAAAGTAGCAAAGATGTGGGTGTTCTCCCTTTTTGCCTGATGCTGAAACCTTCAGGCAGCTGATTACCACTTAATGCTCCATCCCAGAGGTATTCAGGGCTAGATGGTCAGAATGTCTGCTGTGCAACAAGTCAGTGTAAGGATCAGGATAAAGATATCCTGAGGACGAAAGACAGAGAACAGTTCAACCCATAATTTGGTTGCTCTGAGGGCTAGAATTTTATTGTTTACGAGGCAGATGAAGTCTGAAATTCACCAAAGTCTCAAAATGGAATTAAATTTGCACCCTCAAAATTGAGATATCTTAAATGGGTCAATGCTTTCACTCCTGTTTCTTTACTTTATATAAAATAATTTCAACTGTCTCCCAAATATGTTCTTTATTCCCTTCTTCCAACTATTATGCAGGCTGTCCCCAAAATTCAAAGTGCCTTTTATCCTACTTATCCAAAAAAAGCTAGATGGGTAGTGGGATTCCAGGGAAATGTGCTGGTCTGTCAGTTGAAGGAGGTCTGTAAGAAGAGAGATTGCAGACATATCTTCCATCCTGCTGCAACTGAGGAAACAGAGTAGTGGACAAGGAGGAATTGAATGTGTTTCAAATTGAACCAATTAAGAGTTACGCATTCACTTCAGAACACACTTGCATAAAGTAAAGGTGTTAGCTGTGCTTTTTTATTATGGGTTGAGCTCTTGCTCCCTTTTGTCAGAACTACAGAAAGCTCTCAAGGATCTCTAATGTTGGCAGGTTCACAAGGACAGGAAAGAGAATACACTTGAAGGGACACAACAGATTAGCAAAAAAAAAAAAAAATAGAGCACAACAGGAACAAGTCTGTGTGGCTTGTGTTTGTGCTTCAGACACCTTCTTTAATGGAACTTTCACAGCAAATGGTACAGCTCAAGACATTTAAACCTTTTCATCATAGCAATAGCCTTGGAATGCGATTTTTCAAAATTTGGTAGGAATTTGATAAAATTAGTGTGTTATTGGTGCATATAACAAGAAGAAACATTGCAGTTAATCATCATTGCCTGAGGTCAGACATCAGTCCAATTAGCTGAGGACTAGGAACAGCAACATTATGTCTGTTACCAGAGACTACTTAATCTTTAAAATGCTTGTTACAAATATGAATTAATTCTGACTATATGTGTTTGTGATATTTAGATATTGTGTTCCCATGTGAAAGGATTAGCTGAGACAAAAAGAAGGGCTTGACTTTCAAAGGTACAAGCAGACTAAGACCTAAGACACAGGTTGTGTCTACTGGGAGCTTGACAAGTGCCTAAATACTTTTAATGCCTTTGACAGTCTAAGAAAACATTGGAAAATCCCATTTGGTACCATAGGTACTTAGACATTTTTGAAAATCTGGCTTCCTGTGTCTTGCCAAGTCATGTGCCACATCAGAGGTAGTCAGACTGGGGTAAGCATGTCTCAGAACACCTGCACTGATAATGTTCCCTGGCATGCCTAGAGATAAGCTGTACCTTTTCCAAGCCTGGTACTGCCCTGAATTGTGACAAAAAGTATAACCTCAGTTAGGCTCAGTACAGCTACCCTTGGGCAGCATCCACATGTTAGCTTACACCACATTTTAATTCCAAGAAATTCTTGAGGCATTTGATATAAAAAAAAAATCTTAAAACCTGCCTTTCTAGAATGTTCACTGGATTGAAATTGCCACTCATACAATAGTGCTGACTTGGGTTTCTCCTATGTTTTTTTGCATTAATATAGTGGGACTTCATTTGTTAGAGACCATGAAGAAAACAGCTGCCCACAAGCTCCATTTTCAGTTGCTCTATACCTTCCATGCCCTGCAGCCCTTGCGAAGGACTGCCATTGTCATGTACTCAAATCCATGGAATTATCTTTCTGAGATCCTGTTATGCTAAAATATGTTTTGTGTAATTGTAGTGTTTGATCTCTTCTGCTCTCAAATGCCATCAGATAGAGTCATGGCTGTTTGAGAAAAATAGGAATGCAGATAGACTGTAAATACTGGAATATGATGGGCCATCAGGAGCACCTTAGTGCTGCATTGCAGTCATTAATACACAGATTGCAGTAGTTCTATCCCAGACACTTGCATCTGTGTGGGCAGGGTAGCACAGCTATTTCATAGGGTGCAAATATCCTCCATATAGAGAAGGCTTGAGTCAGAAATGGTATTCCTACTTCCCCCCGCCACCCCCGCCAGAGATTTCTGTTTCAGGAAATAACATGCAAACAATAAACAACACAAAAGCTCTGCCCAATGTTCAACTGTGAATCAAAGAGGGCAGCTCCTTGAATAACATTTCAACAGAACCTTTGGACAATGTTTAATTCACTCTGTGCAATCCAGCTGGAATCTGTTTGGTGCGCTCCCAAATCAGCTTGATAATGAGCTCATAACAGTTTGTTGATAGCAGACTGGCTGATTCATAAGCTGCTTGTCACTATTTCATAAGTGATATATGAGTCACAGATTTAAATAAATTCAAAATAAGAAATATTGGGGAGCCAATAAATCTGACTATTTCTTATGAATCTATCCAAACATCTCCTGCACTGTCATTCTGCTATTTCACATTTTGCTAAGCCCATCTTCTTAGAATTTACTGTATATACAAAACCAGCAGTGCAAGCAAGATGGTAATCAGAGCATAAAACAGACACATGCACTCTCCTACGTATTAATAAGTTAGTAGGGGTGGGTGGAAAAGAAATGGAAAATAAAACAGGCCTCAGATAATTCCAGAATGACAGAAGTGATGTAATGCTCAAATTATAGTTCTTTGAAGTAGGCTCTGGGTGAACTAAATACATAGCACATGGCGAAAATTGTGTGGCAACTGCTGTGGTAGAATTTGTCTTGATTAAGACTCCATATGAAAAGATAAATCTTTCTAAGTAGAAATAGGAGTTCAATGAATTGAAGCCAAAAATTCAGCATGCCATTTGAGTTCAGGAAGTGAAGTAAACATGATTTTGCATAATGTATTTGAAACCACTGTATTGCATTAGCAAAATTCACAATGTCTATATACTCTCTGAAAATAAGATGGAGCAGTTGCTAAACTTGCTGTTTAAATTTTTAAAAATCAAGATAATATTTATTCAGACTGTGGTCTTAGAATCCCTAAAATGAATTAAGGCTTTTTTGTTGCTTTGTAAGGCCTGAGTTATGTTTCTGACACAATTTGTGTCCTCCATATCTAGGATACACAGTACTGTGGGGTCATGGTAGAGAGTGAAGTTTCCAAACTGGCTTTAGTATAAGCTGACTTGTTCTTTCTGACCAAAGTGTGAAACCCTGCTATTACTGACTGTAGTTCATAGATGGGTTAATTCTGTGTGAGTAAAGGATTTAACCAAAAAGCATTTTCTTACAAAGTAGACAAGTGCAAGCCCTTAATTAAAATATACTCAACAAACAGAAACCCCACAATGACTCATCTACATATATTGAAAAGCAAGAACAAAGCTGGCATGGATTCATACCCAAGGCAAGCCACTGGGCAAAAAGATTTGGAAAAGATTTTAGACCAAATGTTTAATACCCATAATATATGCTAATTGACACAGCTATTTTTTTATTACCTATTGCAGGTATATCTAATAACTGCATCAACACTTTATAGCTGATAATTATATATGTAATAGAAGAGCTGAGGCTAGTCATACATTTTGCAGTCAGTTGTGTAGGCAAATGGAGCTGGATTTACCTTGCAGTGCCTCCAGGTCTTGACATGTCTTCCAATTTTTTTTTTTTTTTTTTTTTTTTTTTTTTTTTTTTTTTTTTGGTGTGTGTGTGTGTTGATGTAATTCATGGACTCTGGGACTTTTTCCATTTTTTATGGAGTAATTATTCTCCCAATGTCAGCTGATCTAATTTTAATAAAAATAGTTTGTTTTTAATAGTACTGGAACCACTTAATTGTTGAGATACATAATTCAAAATTTACATTTTTGTTCATCCCCTACAAGGCCAGTAGGACCATATTTTGTTTATGTATTTATTTGGTGCCTTAAACTGTAAACTTGGCATTGTGGGAAACAAGTAAATATAAACAAAGAATTTTTTGTGCTCTTCTATGGGCTGTTGGAATCTTTTGTGGTCACTGTTTTGCAAACTTGTAAATTTTTTACTACAAACCATTATTAACAAGGGATGACACTGAAGCAGAGCATTTATTAGAATACACTAGTAAAGATTTGAATTTTGTTTAATCCAGAGTGTGCAGGGTGTAACTTGTGATGTAAAGTAGTGCAGCTTCATTTAATTTAGTTGAGTCACCGAATTTAAAGTGCCTAGTACTATAGTCTTGGAGTTTTCACAGAATCACAGAATATCTAAGTTTGGAAAGGACCAGTGGAGCATGCTTGCTGTTTAATATTATTCTCTACATTAGAGTGTGGAGAATTGTTAGGCAGGTGGATAGTTCCAAGGACCTACTCACACTATTACACATGCAATACTAGTCAGTCACGTTTAACAAAATCCACACAATTAGACATCTCAACCAAACATTTCTATAGAATTAAAATTTTAATATGGCATTAATGTGTTTATTACCACAGAAGGAAGAGGCAACCACACCATCACTCCTTGAAATGCAATGGATCATCTTTAGTCATAGGGTGGATTATGGTGCTGCCTCCTCTTCCCCTTCTCCTTGGGCCTGCTCTATGCCCTCAGTAGCTCCTGAAAAACTTTGACTGAACAAGTTGAGCATTCCTTTCCTGTACCAGGAGCTTTTGCATGATAAAGGTGGGAACAATTCTGACTGCAACAGCTGCCTAGTAAGGTGAGGAACAAAGGATAAGCAGTTGACCTTCTTATCCTTGGTAAATCATTTACCTGAATGGTAGTCCAAGTGAAAGGGCACCATTGTTACTGGATTTTTTGGTAAAAAACCCAACCTTCCAGTAGTTACTAACTTGAGATACGACAAGGATAGAAACTTATGGGTGACTAAAGCAAATCACTTTGTTTCTCTGTGAAGAGCAGTCTTAAGTGAGAACCTTTAAGTCTCAGAGCCCTTAAGTGAGGCCCTTTGAGTTTTCCTAGGCTGCCACAACTGCGCAGTAACTCCAAGTGGGATGATTCTTGGAGCTCACCATCATTCCTGTCTGTGATACTTGAAAGACCATTGCTGACAGTGAGAAGTAGGCTGACTCTTACAGGCACAACCCATGCCTTCTGAGAAAGATCAAGAGATTTGACATGAGTATTTCACTGAACCTCATGGAAATTTTTGATGGGTCCCTTTGCATGCTTACTCATGTAGATGAATAAATTTCTGTGCCTCTCTGTGTGTGAATTGATTATGGTATGAACGTTGTCACTGTGGATCTATAATCAAGTCGTTGTCATAATCGTAGTAAGTCCTGTTGAATCACTTTGTAACTAATTATTAAATTAGTCAATGATTGAGTGCCGCTAAACCCTTTTGTAACCTTATATTTTTGCATCTATATCCTTTGCACCTTCAATCTTTTGCAACTCCTGTCTCTATGTAAATCATTCTTAGTTGATTCTAATCAGATTTTCCTATGTATGCTTCATCTAGGTCATAAGCAATAGAGTGAACTTTTCCAACAAGCTCTGTTAAAGTTTCACTTTCATAAATTTATAATAAAATTTGCTTTTTGCCATTGCCCTTGGTGGTGATTCTTTAAGCAGCCTAACTGCTTATTCATGATAGTAGGCTACCCTTTTACTCATGTTCCTCAAATAACAATAAGCCCACTTCTTCAGAGATCAGAACTTTTGGCTGTTTAGAGGATGCAGCCAGCCCATCAGTGTGGGCTTGAATGCTCTGGGTGTGCCACCATTCATAATCCTACTCTGCCCCATTCATGGCACTCAGGATGCAGAGGCAATATCTGCTACACACCCTATTTCTCCCCTAGCTGTGGTCCCAAGGAGGTCCCAGTGCCTGGGGCCATTCAGGAGATGACAACATTCTTGGCATATAATATAATTTTCAGCCAAGATGGAGGAGAAGGATCCCAGGTTTTATGCCCAGGGGTCTTGCACAAACAAAAGAAAATGCTGTTTTGTTTCCAAATGAGCAGCAGCAACAAAGATTAGAGCCCAGTGACCATAGTGGCGTGCTTAATGCATATGTGTGACAAGAACAATATGCCAGTTCTTAATGAGAAGCAGAAATTTTTGGCTCTTACAGTACTGCAAGATTTTCAAGGCTTTATAGCCACTTTTAACATGAGAGGCATATGTGATGTTTTTCTTCATCTATAGCTACAAAAGTACACACAGACATCAAATGTACATGTGAAAAAAGGGGAGAAATGATGCATGTATAACAAAACAGACGGTGTGGTGATGACAATTTGTATGCTACATATTGAATTTATTTAATTTAATAGACAATAGCTTGTCCTAATGTTTTAAGCCAACAAAGTATTTCCTGGCTCCCAAATGTTAGCTAAAATAACTTTTTTCCTTGTTAATTTCCAGTTCTTGGCTGCATTTTGTGCTAATTTCTAACATATGCCATATACAAAATATGTTAACTTTGAAAACCAAATCTGGCAGGAGATGATTGTTGAACTGGCATAGAGAGATTTGGGACAAACAGACAAGCTCAAAGCTGGCAAGACGCATTTACAAACCACAATGTGTATTTTTTTAAATCTTTTCCAGCTATTTCCATGTGCACACAGGCAGGAATAATGAAGGAAAGACAAATGGTCTGTAAGAAAATTTCAATATGAAATAAAAACACCTTTAATTTAGACATCTGCTGCATTTTAATTTATCCCATAAAGTTGAAAAAATCAGAGTTCGGAGTATTATATAGTCCTTAAATACCACAGATGAAAATTTGGGTAATTGAAATGTGATGGTGTTTATAATATAAATTTACACTTTACTGAAACGAGTGCTAGTGAAATTGGCCATAGAAAGGCAGGTTGTTATGATTTTTGCAAAAATCCTGTAGATTACTGTCAGTTCAAAACAGTTGCACTTCACTTGTTCATTATGCTGCTTTACAGGAGTGGTGTTTTCTCAAAAACATTCCATGAAATATTCATATCAGTTAAAAATAATCTCTCCTCAATATTGACCTCTTTATGAGTTTAACCCCAAACTTATTCAATTTCATAGCCTGTTCGCAGTCACTTTTGTTTCTTAAACTTTTTTGTACTAAAATACTTATATATATTTTATATATGAAAAGATATATGTGGGAATAAGCATGTATGTTTAATTCTAAAACTACTACTGCACTTATTTGTGCATATATATTATTGAGCTGATTGTAGCAGTAGGACGTAATATCATTTAATACACATAGGAATTTTCATAATGATGGACTTAATTCTAAGAGATATGTCTTTAAATAAAAATAAATATAGCTGCAAACTGAAGGGTAAAACTCCCTCAAAACAATACAATAATGCAGCATATGACAATACTATAGGGAACCTGAATATCTGAAGATAAGAATATAATCTTGATTCTGTTTTATTAGTTTAATGCCTTACAAATTCAGATTATGGGAGCATTTGTCCTTTATCCTATATTTTCTAATTCTTTACTTAGAATTTCTTTTCTACTTCTATACTTAGAATTCCTTTTTCTGTGTGATTTAAGCATATATGTTTCTTTAAGATCTGAATTGGAACAAAAAATGTGTTAACATTTTTCTTGATGGGCATTTTGAAAAATTTTGGTAGGAAGTACTGATAAAGCCAAGCATCACAAAATACATATCTGGTGTTAAACTATCTAAATATATTAAAATTTTAGTATAAGAGTAAAAACATAAGGAAACAATATTATAAAATCTAAAATAACTCATTTACAGTGACAAAACCACACTTTCTGACATTATAAAAATGGAAAGAGTGAAAACAAATTATTTTTTTTATAAACCAAAACTTTTCTCTGTCAGAATATTTTGACTTCGCTAAGACTACATTTTTAGGCAACCAGCTATTGCATTCTGCAAAACTATTGCTCACCTCTCACCTAAACTAAGTAATGATCTCCTTTGAGAGGCAAGTTATGAATAACTTCTGTAGGTGGGCAATTCCACATTTATCTCTGCTTATAGTAGTTGATATCCAGCTGTCTCAGACAGACACATAATTACCAAAAATGCTGAAGAATACACCGTTACAGATCTTCTGTCTGAAGAAAGGTAGACATTACAAAAGAAAGAACTGACAGAAAGATTGTCAGGCATCTTTGGTGATTTGTCTGGATACCGAGGGAAAACAAGCCCAGGTAATGCTGTGATTTCTAACATAAAGCAATTTCTGCAAAAATCCTGTTGAAAGATGGCAGCTGGAGTTTAGTTAATTGTCTTGTAAATCTATACAAAGAATTACCTTGCAATCAGATACTGTAGGATGGTTACTTAGACATCATGCACTGTACAATGAAAATAAGGCTACAGCATTGGACAATTAAAACAAACAAACAACAAACAAACACCAAACCAACAAAACAAACCCAAAAATCACTGTAAATCAGCTTTCACACATAAAATTTATGGAACATAGAAGTCTGACTGAGAAGGCCTAAAACATACTTAAGTGTAACTCTGGACCCTTTGAACTTATACTGATAAAAGGTTCTTCCAGAAGACTGGTTGTATTCTGTACCTTGAACCAGCACCTTAAGTTCTGTACCATAAGTCTTTTAGACTCCTCTGTGCTCAGGGGAAGAAATAGACTTCTCCATAAGGAGATTCATTCTGTCTCTCGTGGATTGCTATCCCAGATGCATTAAATCCCATTGTGGTTTGCATTTTATTCTTTAAATATAAAAAGAGATATTAATAAGATAACAAGAAGACAAATAGCCCAAATCAGACATTCAATGCTGAGATAATTAGGATTACTGTTCAGAGTTCACTGTTCAAGTCCTGTTCAGAGGAACTGGTCATTTGAAAGTGGAGTAAGAAGACATTTACATCCAGTATGTAAAATGAGGGAAAAAAAAATTTCACTTGAGCTTTCCTCTCAGGAGTCCAGAAAACATTTAAGTGGGTTAGCCTTGAATTTGTGGATGTGGAAATAGAAAGTCTGAGGATGGACCAGTTCTCTTTCTACAGATACTAAAAGTGCACTTTATACTCTCACATAGTCTGCAAAAAGTGGCAGGGGATGGCAAAACAGAGTCAGCAAACCAAAGCACGATGGCCTACATCATGAGAGCATGGGTAACACCTTTACTGTCCTCAGGCAGGGATTGAAGGAAGTGACATTCAATACTCAGAACAGGGAAAGCTCAGCTATTCTTCTGTTGATTCAATGTAAGTTTTACTTTTTATATAGGATTTATTTTTCTTTACTCAAATTAATTGATCTCTTGTTCTGCAGTTTGCACTTAGAGCTAAATAGCAATTTAACTGTATCTTCAGCTAGGGATCCAACTCAACGTGAAACAAACACAGCTTTCTTTTTGTTTATTAGATGGAAAACACATGAAACTTGAGAAAAGAATAAGAATTTAGCCGGCCTTGATGAGCTGATACTTTACAGAAGGAAAAATATTGCAGAAATCAGATTTATCACAGATTAATTGGATTTTAAGATTACAGAAATTTTTGGTTATACTTACACTCTTTGATTTGGATAATGCATATCTTCTTATAAATAAATTACATGAAAATTCTGTTGCTCCAAAGAAAAAGTTGAAGTAGAATTTTTTGTCCACAATGACTAAAAATAAAATCTTGATCCCATGTGCATTTATTTCAGAAGCTTACCTTTACTCATGGGATTGAAAATACAATACTTCATAGAGAAAATTGTCTATAAATTCTCATTACTGAGCTTTTCTCATGTGCTTATACATTTGGTAGAACACAACCATGTGGGATGAAATTTTACAAACTGAATGTCCATTGCAGACTGCTCTCAATAATTTGTTCCTTATCATTTTTCTGAAAGAAATTCAGACATTTGCATTATTTCAAAGGAAAGATATTATCTTTTTGTCTTAAAAAGAATGGTTAACCTACCTTTTGAGAAGCTCCATTGTCCACTCTTGTTACTTGAATCTGGGATACAAGAAAGTTTGCTATACCATGAAAAAGGGAAACTCATAGTAGGAGTTTAAGCAGGATAGGTAAGGATTGAATAATCAGTTCCAATTCTGGGACAGCATCGCTGTGTGTTTGACTTCACAGTCTTAATGATTTTTTAACCTCTAAAATTGCTGGTTTTTATTAAATACATAGAAAATGGGGTTGTGTTCAACAGTTCCATTAGCAGTTCCTAGAATGTACAGCTGGGTCTCCAGGAAAAGCTAGACTTTTGGGAAATATTGAGTGTGTAACTGCTTACAGATACACAAGATACAATTTTTCCCCAAATCAGTCTTCTTTCAGTAATGTTTAAAAATCATCTGTTCATTTCATAGTCATTTGGGGCCTTATGAAACATTACCCCTTACTTCACTAAAAACACAGACTTCAAAGATAAATACAAATAATTATGCAGTAATAAGAAGATAGTTCATAAAATAAGATGTAAGAATTTAGCAGTCCTATCTTTATTGATTAAGACTTAATGCATTTTTAATCCCCTGTGAATATGTATCAAGATTAGCTAGCATGTGAGAATATGAGGAACAGATAAAATTTTCCATTCCTTGTCAGTACCAACATTGTTGACAGAAGAGCTTTTTGATGGTGCAGAACAGGTTTTTATTTGGGCAACTTTGAACACATTTAAATGTGTAATTAATTTTTTTAAGAACACATTTAACATCTATAGAAAAATATCATTATAGAGAGCAATCAGTGGTTCTTGAATTTCAAAGAGGTTTCAAGCAAAGGTGAGAGATTTTCTACATACTGTTTTTGCATGTTATCCTCTTTCAAAAACACTAGATTAAAAAGATAGTGTGTACATTCCTTTTTAAAAAATAAAAAATGATATATTCATATAGATTCAATTAGACTGTAAATTGCATGTTTTTAATGGTACAAAACATTTCCCTATTATGAATTTCTCACAATATATTCAGGCAGCATTATATCAAAACAACTTTTACTGGCAAACTTGTGCAGGAAATTTTGATTCTTGGTGTTTCAAAGGACTTAATGAACTTCTAAATAGTGTGCTGTATTTAGCATATTATAAATGCACATTGTAGAAGATTTTTCAAACTTCATATATATATATGATGACTATTAGTGAATATCTGTGCATGGGCAATATTATACACTTAGGCAGTTGCTCTTCTAAAAAAAAGATGCTACTTGCAAAGACCCTTCTTACTTTTATCTTTGCATTTCTTACTTTTTTTTCTTTAAAGTCTTTCTTTTTTTCCTCAATTTCTGCATGTCCTTTATCCAGATAATATTGTTGATGTCTGCTAAGTGGGAAGGATACAGAAAACTCTCATTTGAAAATTATGAAAATTATAATTTAATGGTTTCATTTTTCTTTAGTAAAGGATTTCTTTAATAATAAATATAATTTACTACTTTAAATGAAGTCAAGAATTCTGTCAAAACTTTAATTGATTTTTTTAATTCTATTTTTCTGTCAGGTTTTATGTTCATAGGTAGAATCTCTAGCACTTTCAATTAACTGTATATTACGGTTATTCCTTTTGCACAGATTTCAGTTTGCTATGCTACACAGTGGAATGGTGCTACCTTTACATAGTACCAGTCTAAAACGTGTGTTTTTACCAATTGATTTCAAGGGAGTCACTCATCATAAGTGGCTTTTATTAAGTGAAACACAGAGAGCAGAAGTGATATTATCACAGCAGAAGAAGACTTGATCTCAGGTCACAGACCATTCTATTTTAAGGTACATTATCCAATTCCTGCTAAAATAGCATTTGAACTGAGGAAATTTCGGGATCAGCACTGACAGAGTAGGTTTGACTTTGAGAATGGTATTGTCTTGGTTCTCTTTTGTCCCCAGGAAAAAACCTGGAGATTTTTCAGTCACTTTCTGTATGACTTTATAACATACGGAGGTATGTTTCTGCCTAAAATTCTGTAATTATGTTCTTGATATATATTAATGCTACTTTCTTATAAGAGTGTTACTAACTTTAAGGGAACTAAACAATTGCTTAGAATTATACATGCACTTTGATTTCTGAAGCATCAGATCCCAATTCTCCTTTAATAATGTCAGTTAAAGTCTTATACAGAAAAATGTCAAATAGAAAGTCAAAATCATAGCATTATTAAGGTTGGGAAAGGCCTCCAAGATCTCCAAGTCCAATCTTTGACCAAACATTGGCACACCAGTTAAACCTAAGCACCAAATGCTATGTCCAGTCATTTCTTCAACACTTCCAGGGGTGGTGACCCCACCAGCTCCCTGGAAAGCATGTTCCAAAGCTTAACCACCCTTTCAGTGAAAAACTTTTTTCTGATCTTCAGTCTGAATCTCCCTTGGTGTAGGTTGAAACCATATCTACTCGTTCTGTCACCAGTTGCCCCAGAGAAGAGGCAAACTTAGAGAGTCTTGCTATTCTTTCCTTACAGGTAGTTGTAGAGAGCTGTAAGGTTTCCCTTGCATCTTCTCATCTCCGTGCTAAACATTCCCAGCTCCCTCAGCCTCTCCTCCTAGGGCTTACTCTCCAGACCCTACTCCAGCTTTGTTGCCTTTCTCTAGACATACTCCAGCAACATAAGACCTTTTTTCCAAGACTGAAAACGGAAAGATATATTGCAAATATACTCTAGCTCATTGCTTATACTTGCTAAATGAAATAAGACTAAAGAACACCACAGAAAAAATGGAAATTTTGAACAAGCCTTATTTTTGAGGGCATGCTCTTGGGAACACTGACATTAAAATGTTTTTGATAATAAGTTCAGTTTGGCGGAGCCTTGCTATGCTGTGAAACAATGCTGAGTTTGAAACAGGACTACTGTCAGATGTTCAGAATGTAGTTGCAGAAAAGAGAATTGGAGTTCACTCAAGTCTCTTAGTTTCTTAAATAAATACCTTTAGTTTCTTAAATAAATATATGAAGATAGAAATTTAACAGATTGTACTTTGCTTGTAGGTATAAAGCCATGAAAACTTTACTGAGACCAATAGATCCATACAGTTGCTTGTGAGAGAAGAATTTCATTACAGATCCTCCCCATAAGCCAAAACAACTGAAAATGTGTTTTTATTGGATGGGAGGAAATGTTTGTGCTGCCAGCTCATATTCACATACAGTGTTGGTGTTTAGAAAGTGTACAGAAGGCTGGAGAATGCTAACAAATGTCTTACAGAGGCTGTCATTGAACATGAACATTCAAAATTTTCACACCAGTTCCTACCTACTGGAGGTGAAAACTATGTGTGCATGAGGGAGAGCTCGTCTTTCTCATGAAGCTCTCTTGAGCTCTGCAGAGTGTGACAGTGAGGTATAAGGTGTGCAATGAGAACATCCCCTCTTTACACTCAGAGCAGGGCGTGGCCCCAGCTGGGTGCCTGTGTCACCATACTTAGCCTGGTGCACACCCCATGACTGCTATCTTCACACTACCTTACCAAGCTGGCAAGTCGGACGTACTTTACTTTTGTCCCAAAAGACAAGGTACATGAAATATGTATCATCTGTGAGCTGAATTCTAGGCTGTTATCTTTGAAAACAGTGGGATAACTAAAGGCTTCCATTTTTTTTGTCTTCTCCCACGTTTTACATTGTGTTCCACATAGATGGAGTCTGGTGGTCAGCTTCAGTAGAGAATGTTTTGTCCAGTTCTTCCAACGTTCCCTCCACCTCTGTCATTGTCATCCATTAAAACATATAGACGCAAATCAAAACAGTAAATAGCAAACAAACATCTGCAAAAATATAACGTTCCTCATATTTCTTTAATTGGTAATAGGATTGCTGAGAGCTTGGAAGATTTGTTTGGTAAACAACTTTAGATTTAAAACTGGGTGTGCTTATGACAATAAGACACCTAAAATTTCCAAGTTCAGAAAAAATGTTCCCTTCTAGTCTTGAAATTTAAAAAAAAATACTTTCCCTTGTTCCAAGTTTTTGAAAATACTGTGTTGATGCTGATTTCTTGGAATTCATGTATTTTACATTTAAAAAATAGGTCATTGTAAAATTAAAATGGAAATTACAAATTCAAGTGTTAAACCAAGACATTTCTCAGGAAAATAAGTTAAATGTTCTTATGTTTTACCTTGAAATGGAATTCCGACAGTGTCTGTGACGACCCACAGCAACCCACTCCTTTAAAACATTCTGATAAAAGTTTCTCTAGAAATTTCTTTGTCTAAATTTTCTGTTGAGGTAAATATGGATATTACATATTTCTCCTGCAATGTGCTTTAAAATTATAATCCATATGAAAATTATCACACTTGTCTTATGCATACACTCTGAACCAAATCTTTTCCAATATTCCTCTACTGATTACATAATATTGTTTTGAATATTTCAGAGGCACTCTTTTGTCACACAGATCACATTAATATTTTCCGCTTCCCATCTGAACACTGAGAATGAACATTTTAATAACCTGGATATATCCTCTAGCTCCAAGGAGTAATAGCAGCTGTTCCAGACATTAGTAATTTTTAAAAAGCAATAGGTTTTGCTTAGTTTTCAGACAAGTGTGAAACTTCTTGTAAGTCACATTTATGTCCTGCCACTACAGTGAAGGAAGAATAAATGTTCAATATTGAACAGGTAATTGAAAAAGAAAAGCTTTAAAAGTTTGAGAACAGAGAGGTGAATTTCTGTACGCAGTGAGTGTGGTTTACATCTGATTGTGGTTTAGGATTGCCAGTTTTCAAAGAGAAACACTGTTAGGTCACTGAACTCCATAGAAGTATATGTTTTCTTCAAAGTGAATGAGAAAGTCTAACTCTTTCTCCTGTAATGTCATTCAAGTAAAGTGGGCCAAGAGCTAAAAGTTCCAGCTGGTGGGCAGAAGCATGCTTTTATTATGCTTGTATTCTTCTGACAAAATTCTCAGTGCAGTGAGTAAGGGATTTGTATAAGAACTGAAGTCTAATTTCCAAGTTCCACCTTAAATGGTTTCATATGTTGGCTAGAATCTGGGTTACTTAAGGAATAACTGGAAAGGAAATAATCAAGGACATCATAGCTCTAATCGATTTTCCTTCTCCCTGCCTTCTCTTCCACTTCTGATGTTGGGATTCATTTTTTTTCCTTTCATATTCACGCTCTGTAGACTACTAATACTGTTTCTTTCATTTTTCTTTCCTCCTGATTTTTTCTGACTATCATTCTCTGAGTTTAATAGTTTTGCATCTTCTAAAAGTTCCATGGTAAATAGCTATGCCTTTGGACATTCACAGAGATGATGCTACCCTTTGGAATAAAGTCTACAGTTGCTCCTTAGTTTTAAATAATCAAAGGATGTTGGAGGGAAGGTATAAAAAGTATTACACAATCTTTCTTGTCCTCAGCTCATTCTTCACTGACCTCAGTGTCTTCAGGGTTGTTCTTGTCACATGCTCTCACCCTGTTCTTCTCTGGCCACAATCATATCTGAGCAATAATGTTGGCGGTTTTGTTGTCTTTCTTAAATATGTTAACACAGAGGTGTTATCACCATTTCTGATTTGGCCAGAGGAATGTCCAGCTTTGGCGCTGTCAGGGATTGGCTCTGCCAGAACTGGAGGAAGCTTCTGGCATCTCTTCACAGAAGCCACCCCTGCAGTCCCATCATTACCAAAGCTTAGGCGTGCAATCCCAGTACAGAGACTCAAGCTCACCCTTAATTTTCAGTTTATTGATTTGGATACAAAGCATGAGATATTTGATTATGCAGGTGTTCTGTGTGGAATTTTACAAATGTTAAAAAAATCTGGTACTACAGGCTTGATACTTTTGAATTGATGTCATCTGGCCTCCTGGGATCACTAGTATGTCATTTTATGAAATCAGATCCACTGTTCTACTTGTCCAACAAACATCTTTTGCAGTTGGTTTTTTGTTTGTGTTTTTTAAAATACTTTTTCATTATTTTCTTGGAAACCAGTGGCTATTATTTGCTTTAAGATGACAAATTTAAATGCCTCAAACACTCTGCATCAATACATGTGTTTGTTTTTCCTGAACAGTACAAATGACTCAGACTAGTTTGTGTCAGATAATTACAGGAGAGTTTCAAACTCAAGAAGGTCTACAATATGTCTGACAGATTTCAAATAAAAGGTGGGAGGCATGAATTTATAATTTTAGATGTTGCTGGAACACATTACAGTAAGCAGAACTGCAAGGAACCGCAAAATGATTAACTGACATTGGGAAGTATGACATTTATTTAAATCTAGTACTGCGTTCACAGTTGCCTTGCACGGGGGCTTTGATGCATATGCCAAGGTTATAATAATAATACTCTTAAGGTCCATTTAGTGCAAGGCTGAGCAGTCACAGTTCCTGTTCAGCTTACATCAAACTCAGTTTTTCTACTAGCAATGAGAAAATTGATGTTGCTGACACTATAAATAGAGAGTCCTGCTAATTGCTTGCAGGCATTTTCATCCTTCTTCTTTTACAATAGAGAGGCTGTTCAAAGACTGGCTGTATTGAGCTGTGAACACATAAATGTAAAATTTGGTATATACAACAGGTGCTCTAAGTTAGGATGAATAAATGCAACTGTATACTAGCATGGAACAAATTCTAAAAATGTTACATGATGTGCAAAATGTTGGTAGTAGATTATTTGTTATGCTTGCTCAGAGGGTGAGACTGATACTTATTTCTTGTTCAATCCATACCAGATTAAATTGCCTTGAAAATCCCAGAAATTCTTGAATGTAAACAAGAAAGACATCAACTATTATGCAGGGTAATGAATCCAGAATTGCAATGAATTAAATATTGCTTAATTTTATATTGCTTACCCTCCTCTTAGGATACCCCAGAATAAATTCTACTTAAAAGTTCTTAGGTTTATAGATAATTAATTGGACATCTTTCATTATTTTTTGACCTGTAACTTCTAACACTAGCTTTTTCAGCTTTTATTCACAAACATAGAAGGCTAGTAACCTGTTTTATTTTTAAGTTATGGCTCTAAAATAACAGGTATTTCTAGCATTATATATTAATCTGGTGTTTAAAAGGACCCTGGTGTATTACAGCACTAGTGATGAACACGATGAATATGACAATATGTTAACAACATGGTAATGCCATGCATGCATGACCTGTAGCCTTGACTGCAAAGCCATGTGGACAAAACCACAGGTGTGTGGTAGCTCACCAGAGCTAATATGGCAATATTTAGGTTACTGCGACCCACAAAGTACTTAGGGTACTCCTGACAACACCTGTGAGCACATTCCCAGTAACAGTTCCCTACCTCTAAACCTCAGCCTCTGGCATGAATGCCCATGAAATACTGGTATCACCTGAGTCAAATCCACACTCTTTTTACTGAAAACTTTTGTTTTCTTTATTGCCATTCATTTTTTTTTTTAAACAGTATCTGGTCACACATGCAGTAAATATTTTCATCCTCTTCGTAGTATGTAGGGGGAATATTATTACAGACTTACAGAACCTTAAAGGTTGGAAAAGACCTTCAAGATCATTGAATCCAACCCTTGACCAAACACCACCATGTCAACCAAACTGACCAAACTGTAGTCATTTCTTGAACACTTCCAGGGACAGTGACTCCACCACCTCCTGGGGAAGCCCATTGCAATCCTTAACCTCAATCCTTCTTTTTCAGTGAAGAAATTTTTCTTGACGTCCTCCCTAATCTAAACCTCCCCAGCACAGAATGAGGCCATTTCCTCTTGTCCTGTCACTGGTTGCCTGGGAGAAGACACTGATCTTGCGACACCCTCCTTTCAGGTACTTGGAAAAAGCCATTAGGTCTCCCCCAGTCTTCCTTTCTTCAAGCTGAACTAAACCACCTCTGTCAGCCATTCCTCATGAGACTTGTGCTCCAGACTCTCAAACAGCTCTGTTGACTTTCTCTGTACACATTCCAGCATCTCAATGTCTTTCTTGAACTGAGGGGCCCAGAACTGAACACAGGAATTGAGGGTGTTGCCTCACCAGTGCTGAGTGCAGAGGGACAATCACTGCCCTGGTCTTTGTGGCCATAACTGCTTCTGACATGAGCCAGGATGCCCCTGGCCTTTTTGGGCACCTGGGCACACATTGGCTCATGTTCAGCTGCTGTAAACTAGCACCCCCAGGTCCTCTTCCTCCAGGAAGCTTTCCAGCCTCTCTGCCCCAGCCCGTGATCCAGCACGGTGCTGTTGTGACCCGAGGGCAGGACCCAGCACTTCTCCTTGTTGGACCTCTTCCCGCTGATCTTGGCCCATTGATCTAGCCTGTATAGACTCCTCTGCACACCCCTCCCACCTTTCAGCAGATGAACACTCTACCTCAACTGATCATTGCACTGCAGCTGCCCACTGTGGGTGCATTCATCTATTGTACATTTCCTTCCTTGTGTTTATAAATTCTGTTTTCTTAAGCCTGCCTACCTACAGAATACCAAATGAATTTCAAAGTGGGATTAATTTGTAAGTTTAGTAGCCCAATCAGTAGCATTCATCAATATTTCTTTCTCTACCATGAACCACAAGGGTAGTGTATGACCCAGAGATTGAATACAGCTCAGGTCTGTATTTCCTCAGGCTCATTGCCACTTCTTTTTATGTATATTTATTGGATATTACTAGAGAATGTGCTAGTGACTGTAAAATATATTTGAAAGGCTTATTTGTCCCTGAGCAGGGAGAGGGTTCCACTCCCCACCCAATGGTAATGTCAAAATAAGTATCAAAGATTAAATGAACAGTTAAAGAAAAATAATTCAATTAGTAGAGGAGGATCAAATTACAGTTAACTTCTCTCCTGGGTTCACTACCCATAATAATGACTTTATTTAGAACTAAATTACTGAAAAGTGTCACTTTAAAATGTGCCCTGTATCTAGCTCAGTGTCAAGTTGAAGTAGATGTTTTGTGGAATGATAGGATGGTTGAAGTGAATGTATTTTAGAGTTAAGCCTTAAGTAGTCTTTATAAACTAGACATTTAAATTGATGAGGCAGCTTCTAGTTTACCTGAACATAGTCTCAAAAGTTTTACAACATATTTTCAGGGGAAGCAGTACTCTCCCAGAGAGAATGCAGTCTGAGGCTCACCTGGACCTTGTCTCTGAGTCAGGAAACCAGGCATATTTTACAACTGCGAGCCACTTCACAGAGATTCTTCTTGTGCCTGTGTGATTCTTTCTTACACAAACCTTTCTGTTTTTTTCTTTAAAGAAACTCAGTCTGCCTGCTGGGTTCCTCGGAATATATTGTGACCAGTGTGTGAGTGCTTTCCTTCACTTGTGGCACTACTTCATAAGGCAAATATAATGCAAGTAGGTTCAACTGCAGATATTTTTTGTGTTTTATTGCAAAAGTTCTTTGAAACATCAGTGACATTACCTGTAAAAGACCACAGGCTGGCATTTTTCCAGGCAGTATTTTGATCTAGTGTAGAGTAAGCTAAATTTAAAAGAAGAAAAAAAAAAATCAGGCTGCTGCTTTTTGCCTGGGCATCTAAGCATGACTTGCCCTGTTCTATCAGTCCTGTTAAAGTGTCATATTAGTTTTTCCTACTTTCTCCAGTTTACTGATTTGTGCATGTTCCTCTGTGAAAATGTTAAGACATAGCCATAATAGCATAATTCTGAGAAAAACATGAACATACCACTTGACTTTTTTTAAAAAGAATTAAACAGGAGTAGGATGGATTTTCTTTTTCTCTTAATTTCTTGGGAATTCCTGCATACCTACTCTTGAGTGAAAAATGTGTACTGAAATAAAATTAATATTTGATTTTTACTCAGTATATAAAATAGACAGGCTACCATTTCCAGACAAACATTCCATGGAAACATTAAAGAACAACCTGCATATTTCAGTCTTTGGTTTAATCTTTGCCATTCTATCTTGATTTGTCTGCATGCTGCTTTACTAGCCAATGACCCTGAGAGAGAGAAGCAAAGCTTAAGGCATTTTCAATTTTGTTTTTGGAAAGATTGTAAAGATTGGTCAGATAATTGCTTGCCTGAGGTATAATTCATAGAATCATATAACCATAGAATGGTTTAGGTTAGAAGGCACCTTAAAGATCATTTAGCTTCAACAGGCTTGCTGTGAGCAGGAACACATTTCACTAGATCAGGTTTCTCAGAGACCTCTTCAACCCAGCCTTGAACACTTCAAGGGATGTGGCATCCCATATTTATTCTGTGGGTGTGGATGAGGCATTATCCTGATTACACAGAAGAGGCAGAGTTTAGTGCTGTGTGGTCACCATAGTGCCTCTGTCTGGGGAAACCACATGGACCTGAAGGAGCTGTCAGTCATCTTGGTTTTGTTCCCAGTGGTGAATACTTTCTTGAGGGTAAAACACCTTTTGTTTCATATCTATATATATATATAGATATAGATATATAGGTATAGATATATACCTTTTTCTATTAATATTGCTGCTGTAATTGTGTGTGTCTTATTCCATTGCTTTTGGTAAATTTTTGTCTCAACCCATAGTCTCTGTTTTTGCCCCCCCCCACCCCTTACCAGAAGGGACAGGGGAAAGAGAATGGCTTATTGGCTTATTTGGAGTTTGATTTCGCACTGATGTTAAAGCCAGCACAGGCATCCACATCCAATTCACTGAGTACAAACAAGAACACGATTTAAAAGTGTAAGAAGTGCAGTGACACTTTTAATTGTATATCTCATGTACATATTTTCAAAAGTCTACAAATCCAGGATGAGATGCCCTTGCTATGAATAACATTGTGTCTAGTGTTTTAGAATAATCACTTTGACTGGCATCTGGCCTTGGGCATTTAGAAAAATTAATAGACACTTTGATATCTCTCTGCTTGAACATCCAGGCCCTAACATTAGGAGATTTATTCCAGTAGGTGTATTTATGGTGCATCTTCTACTATCCCACTGAGGAGAGTTCACATTGTCTTTTTGAGCTTTATTTCTGGACCTTACTAAGACTATTTCTCACCTCCCGAATGTACTCAGAGCTCTGTCTTTAACCCAAGTCACGCTGTGATAAGAACAAATAAAATAAGGTTGTCCGATAGGAGACTCAGGATTTGGGGAACTGCTGTGTAGCATTATGATAGAAGTGAGCTCTAAACCAGGGACAGCAGCAACAGCGTGGCAAGAGCAGAGCAGCGCACACAACAGGCGAGCTGACTCAGCAAAGAAGTTGCCTTTGCTGTGCTTAGCACTGTGATTGACAAATGCAAACAAAGTCTCATTTGTAGCTGCTCTGTGGTTACTGCTCACACACAGATAGCTCTTTGCAGCTGCAGAGTAATTCAGTTCAGCTTGATTGGGCTAAATCAGCTTAGACCACATCTTCTATGCATGGGCTGACAGCAGGCAGAAAGGTGGCTGTCATGTCTTGGCGGGCACAAACCTCGCATTTTCCCACCCCTCACTTCTCAAGGTGTACTAAACACTGATATATATATTTTGTGATTTTTCTCTAGCAAGATTTTTTTACCTACTAGCTTTTTTGATTTGTACAAAGACCTCTTCTATAATTATTGCCTTGATGCAGCATTGCACAAGATTTGACTAATTCAAATGCAATTACCAATTTTCTCTCTTTAGAGAATGCATTCAGTTTTGACTATCTAAATTGAAAAATGTACTGGAAGAAAAGGAAAGGGAAGAGAAAAACATATAGAGGAGAGGTAAGTGAGAGCAGAAATCTAGAAAGAATTGTTTGTTGTTGTCTCAATTCAGAAAAATTAAATAAATTAGTGAGAAAGATTTTCAGAATATTCAGACATGCTGAGCAGAATAAAGCAAATCAGGAGAAGGCCACCGCAGGGATGATATTAGAATATAAAAACCAAAAGAACTTTGAATAAATTAAAATCAAGTTATATGTGTGTATTTCAGTATCGTTTTTGGTAATACCTTTGTGTGCTGAAGAACTCATTCCACCAGAATTTACTTGTGAAATAAGTATTTGCAGAAATTTGCACTGGATTTAGACTAGCTTTGATAAAATTACTGGAATAATCATCACAGGAATAATAATCACAGGAATATCATCTTCATGTTTTGAAATAGAATCTGAGGACTTCACCTCTGGAAAACACTTTTTCATGTGGTAAACTACTGCAAAATTAGTTTTGTTATGTGCATACCTTTCCCTCAGATATTTATGACTAGTTTGAGATCATCAAATTACATAAACCACTGTTTTTTAAGGTTGCTAGTAGATTTAATATTTCTAAATTATTGAAATAGTAAAGTAAGAGAAAGCTAATGGTACAGGCCATGACAGCCAGTAAAATCATTGATTAAAATATTTAATCATCTTATGTGCAAGACAGAACTCTAGATGGAGCAGTTCCCTTTGTTTGAACTTTGTTTGCTGGGCTGATAATGATTTCACTAAGTTAGTAACTATTATACAAATAACTGGCCTAATTATGATAACATAGTTCTGTTGAAACATTCAAACTCAGATTGGATATCATAAATAAGAAGCTTGTACGTTAGTACATGAGGAAAGCCTGAAGTGAGTGTTCCCCTTTCTAAATTTATTATTCAAAATAACAGCAAAGGGTATTTTATGAAATAACAAAATTGTGTAGTGCAGCAAAAAGTAATGAAATACTTCATATTAACCTACTTGAATATGATTTGCTCTAATGGCAAACTAACATTTAAAAGGGAGAAAGATTAAAAAGGTCTACCACAATAAGGAATTTATGAGAACTAAAGTGTTGTGTCATGTGCTGGTGTTACTAGATTAATTTCAAGTGCCTAAAATCTCTGCATTTCACGCCGTTTAGAGAAAAGCTTCATGTGGTCAATTTTCAGTCCTATCTCATGGGAGAAAGATGGAGGGTTGCCAGTGGCCAGGCTTTCCCTTCTAAGTCCTTGTTCACAATCAATATAGCCAGGAAAATATAGCCAGTTATCTCAGAGTACTCTGCTTGGACTTCTGGAGCCACCACAAAGAACATGACCAGTTGCTTAGCTCCATGAATACTACCAGTGTAGCCTCACCTGTGCTTCTCTAAAACTTTCTCAGACAGTACGCCTCCCTAACATGCTTCCAGAGAAGTAGTCTCATTCATCTAGTGTGTTTGTCTCCCCTCAATATCTGTAGTGGTACAATCCCTGCTGAATTAAGGATATAAACCACCAGAAAAAAAACCAAAATAAAAACTGAATAACAACAATAAAAACCAAACACATACACAAAATAACCAAAAAACCCAACCCAAAACAAAACAAAACTAAACGAAAACCAAATTCAAAACCAAGAAAGACTAACCTCCTTTGGTCAGATTGCCTCTGTTTTCCTTGCAAAGAAGACGCAAAAGAGTAGATTCCACTTAGGTTCCTTTTCCTAGTTAAACATCTCTCCCAGAAAATTAGGTGCAAAAGAAATGGCCTTTCGTACCTGATCTCTCAAGCCAGAATTGATGCTTGAGGTAAAGCTGTTCACATTAGCATAATTCTCTTTTCCTCCAGAATGAAACTTCAAGGAAAGCAGCTATTGGAGTCTTGCATTTTGTTAATAGCCATTCCTCATTTTGAAACTAGCCTCAAGCTATATGAGCAAAATAATATCTAGTATGCACAAAGACCAGATGATGGGAAATGAAAAGAATCAGTTCCAGAGAATATAAGATTCTTTGCCGACATAGAATAATGAACATCTACAAAAGGAAAGTTCTTGTGCCAATATGTAAAAAAATTGCAACTGAAAGAATGGCAGATAGAGTTCTCGTAGTTCTTACATTTTTTTACCCTGTCCTCAGTACTTTACACAGTTGGTATCATGGGCCAAGTTTTTTTTAATGGAGATGTGAATTAATGATCTTTTAGATGGATCAAGCCAATTGGCTATCATTCCATCCTGCCTGACATGTATTCATTGACTACTGATATATGCCCCCCAAGATTTTTCTGCTAAACTGTGATATATCAGTAGAGTACATATTCAAGGAAAGAATAGGATTTGTTGAGCCTTGGGTAAAAAAATTAGATTTGCAGACACAAGATGCTGAGCGACATTGCTAAATGTGATGCTGTGACAGAGGACAATCTACAGAATACTGTTTGCCAGTGGTTGAAGGTCTGAGTCAACAGAAATATCCTCTACTTCTTTCTCTGATCTAGATGAATAGTGCCATTATAGATTAATAAATTATATGACCTGATGCTATGATTTCAGTACATTTGTCACTCTACATTCACATTCAAGATAAAGTGGGGATACACATTTTCTAATTGGGAATTTCTAAATCAATAGTTATTCTGCAAAAGGAGCTATGTTAACAAATGAATTTGGGTGGTTGGCAGAAAGCAAAATTACGCCTGGAGGAGCTTACAAATCACAAAGGAAAGCAATCACTTAATTTCTGTTGAGTGAGTAGCAGTTAGCAAGATAAACACTGCACTGTACCAATTTATACGTGATTAGAACAAGGCAAAAGATGAGAGAAATGCATGGGGTTTAATGAAAGGTTATGAAACACTGGAATATTAATGCTAGGGTAAATAAATAGTGGATTTTTCTCTGAGCACAGTACCTAGACTAATCTCAATATAAAGAGTAAAATTATTATCCAGTTCCTGTGAAAAAATGTCACACTTTTGCCATTAACTGAAATGCAGTGAGACAGGTGCCTTTACTAAATTTTAGCATACTTGCCAGCTGTGAAGTTAATCCACAGCTGAAATGATCAGTCTAACTCTGCTAGATACATTAAATCCAGTAAAAATCTAACCAAGAGGTGAGTAGTTTCACAGACNTGTCTTTTGCACAGTTCATGCAGACAGGGCAGCCCATATTAAAGAATTACATTTCCACTGTCAAAGTAACAGAGCTGAAGATTCAGAACTTCCAAAATTTGATTACTACAAAAGTCCCTTTGTTTTAAAGCCATACCCATTATCAGAGTGATTTACCTGTCCCCATACGCACACAGATATATATTTGCACCCATGGACCAATACAGCTTTTCTTAATTCTGTCAGGTTTTTAATTAGAAAATAAATGGGAGAAAAAAAAACCAAAAAAACACTAAGAAAAAGGAATACTTCACAATAGGATTAGGGTCCCAGAGCTGTGAAGAAAAACATAATTTCATAAATCAAGTTTGAATATTGATTCAAAGTTTAGAATTAATTTCTTTCACTGAAGCCAGATGCAGTTTTTTAGTGAAGGTCCCAAATTCAGATTTTTTCAGTAACCACTGAAATTTTAAAAGGTTTCTTGAAGGAAAACCAAGTTTTTATAATTTTACTTCAGGGTTCATGGAATCTTTAAATAATCACTTCACATAACACATAGTACTCTCTAAAACAGAGACATACCTCATAAAAATGGGTCTCTGTCTTTGCAGTGGTGTTTCTGTGCATCATTAGCTCTCACAACAACCAAAGTTTATATAGGATACCTCAAGGACAAATGATGTAAAGAACAGCACCATTGTTAATCTGAGGGTTATGGATAAGGATCCCTATATTCACTAAGTTTAAAAGACCTCTCACTAAACTTTTTAGATCCTTGTCTCACAGAATGATTTCAATACACAGAACGTGCTCTAAAAAATCTGCTACGGGCCCCTAGAGGCCACAGTGCAGTAGAAACAGAGATGAGATGTTTTGCCTAAGAAGAAATGTAGACAAAGTACAAAGTAAGAAGGTGAAAAAGCATCATAAACAGGCCTCAATTTTCACACCTTCCTGAGTCTGAATCTCTGATGAAAAACTTGTATTTTCCAGTTCTGGTACTAAAAAGGGAAGTGAAATTATCTGGATTTTTTGCTTTTCCTTTAATGGCAATAAAGGAATCTCACTAAGATAGATTTCTTGCAAGTGTTTGAGCTATCCTGTCAAAGCTAATCTATCTAGCTATGTGTCCCAAAGCCAGGACCATGTCTATATAATGTTGCACAAGAATGCTCATGCTTTTCACCATACCAGTAGACATTTGAAGTCCATCCTCAGGTAAGCCCTATTCTCCTGTGCTGAACAGATTCTGTCCTTGTCCAGTTCAATGCATCTCACTGAAAGAGAAAATATAAGGAGGTAATGGCTCTTAACTTAAAGCTGAGAAAGGGCTTGGCCATATGATTTCTGCTAATTTGAGCACAGACTATTTCTGAGCATTTGCCTGGTTTTGGTCACAAAACCCTGGTGTCTGCACAGGCAGAAGAAGCAACAGTTGAGTGCTGGTGACTGTTGAGTAGTTAGTGTTTTCTCTGCTAGATGTCAGTAACGGTTGCTGATTGCTGCAAGCAATGTTTTCCAAACAGTAAGCAAAATCCTGCCTCTACAGATTTCAATGGCAAAACTCAGCTGCCTTCAGTGGGCTCAGAATTTAATTTATTGACACTGTATTTTAAAACTCAGAATTTGCCAGAGGCCAACAGTCCTTCAGAGAAAAATAATTTTTAAAAACTATAGATCAAGAAGGAAAAATACATTTCTTTCCTAGCAGCTAAAAATCTTTCAGTGCAGTGAGTACAAGAGCAAATAATCTTTCTCACTGTACCTCAAGGGAGTTTTTAGTGTATATGAAATGTAATCTCTCTTTGGATCACAACAACCTCTTCATTGCATTCAGCCAAGAGCCACTATTCCTATGTATGCAATTGGATGATTTGTTATAAATGTTGTCTTGGAGTCTGATGCTGTTGATTGTTTCACTTCCCACCAGTAAAACTTCCTTCAATCGGGGAGATGAAGTTTTTAGCTCTCCTTTAATGAAAGTGCCTTTGCCTTTCCTAACACTTCCAGTTTCACCATGAAAAATATTAAAATTATCAATAGTGAGGTAAGACTGAGTGAAAAAATGAAAAAATACATCACTCTCATTGTCACAAAACACATGATCCAAGACACAGTCTCTAGTGTCCCATGATGACTATTTACAATGGTTATAGATGCTGATAGTCTGGAGAAAGAGGTATAAACATATATCTCAGCATATTTTTTTTTACTTTTAGATGATGCAGAAAGGATTGGCCAGTTGGGACTTTAGTGACATCCTTTCATGTAAATTTTTATATGTAAATGGAATTTATGCAAAAGATGACTAAATACTTCCTTCTTCTTCAAACATCACTATGTCATCCATGAATAAAACAATTTGGTGTTGCAGACCTCCATATGTTGGGTTGGTTTTTTTTTAATATTAAAGACATATTATCATCCATTACTTAGCTTTAAAATGTTCTATATAGTTTATGAGAAATTAGAGCATGACAAAAGGTCAAGTTACTACAACTTTAATCTACCAGGTTTTGCCTCTAAGGCAGAAAAAAAAGCATTAAAGTTTTCTTCATTACTCTATGTTGTCTATATTTTATATCATAGTTTTTTAGTACATTACAAGGTAAATATAATTAACTTATCCCTGAAACCATACTGTCTTCTACAAAACTGTATTTTTAATAGGCCACTATTTTGTTCAGCAAATAGTTTAATGCAGTGGGATTGGAAAGGTACAAGAACACATTTTGTTCCCCTCTTTGAATATGGTAGCATAGATTTTCCTGATTTTTAAAAATAATTTTTATTTTCCTGCAATAAAAATGAATTTGTTGCTTGACTTGATGTTAAGATTTAATTCCTTCCTATTACTCATTTCTGCCATGCATAAAAAAGATTAACTAATAAAAAATATAAATAACAATAAATGTTAAAAAATTAACAATTTTCACATGAATATTTCTGTTTCATTTCATGTTAAGATTTTCATGGCTTAGGCGTATACTCATAGACACAGAATACAGTAAGTTTCACAACTAATTCTAGATCTTATGTTAGAATACTAGTCTTTTTTGTAGGAAGCACTCAATATTATTTGTTTAATTATTTTCCTATCAGGAATTTAAATTTCTTCTAATTTGCTTGTTTATTCATACAAAGAAAACTATATTAAAAAACAAGCAAATGCATTCTTTTTTTTTTACTTTATCTACTCTGATTCCACAAGTCAAAACATAATAAAAGAAAAAAAAAAAGAAAAAAGAAAAAGAAAAAAAAAGTAAAATCTTCATCATTAAAGGACAGGAGGAAAAATGAAATCATATACGTGGCTTTGGGTGAATACAGCAGATGTCAGTTCCTCCAACCATAATCCTCAACATCAAGTAGTCCTTAAAGACTCTGTGGAGAAGTGGTTTCCAAAATTGCTTGGATTGTCATAATACTGTGTTTGAATTCTAACTATTACTCATTTCAGTTAGGCTCAGTTTCAGGAAATCTGAGAAGCTTTGAAACATATGTGCCTACACTGTTAACTGCTTCTCCCCCCACCCTCCGCCTCTTCCTTTCATTATCTTCTCCCCACAACCTTTTCTTCATTTCCCTTGACTTCATTCAGCTTTCTCATGCTGGCATTCATAATGAATAAATTCACTGGTACAGCTAGGAATATATTACTGTTGAATATTCCCTGCAGCAAAGTTCCATCAAAATTGCTTATCACTGACAGATGCCCACTCAGAGATGCAAAACTGCCTAACTCAGTCTTCCCTTTCCTACACAGTTTTGTGATATGTGAATGAAAATGGACGTGGGAGGATGACAACCTTTGCCTCTAAGGTACAAATCTCTTAAGTGTTCTAATTATTTTGATTCCCATCCAGCCTGCTGGAAGTTTACCTATTTCATGTGTGCTGGCATTCACCAGCCAGCAAAAATAAGGCCAACTTGAATAACCTCATTGTTTGAACTGCTTTCCAAAATTTATACTCTCAGGACATTCTTTCAAAAAACAGGAAGGAGATGGGAAATAACACTCTCAAACTGTATGAATAGTTCTTGTTTCACTTGTGTTCACACACACACACACCCCCACACACCCTGTGCAACCCCAGAACTTTCTCTAGCAATGGATTCACTTCTTTGCCTCCTCTAGCTTTTTATGTAAGATAGGAAAGTGCTTCTACTGTTAGCATCACTAAATCATATTATTGAAAATTTGGCCATCACACCACAGATGCAGTGTTTCAAGTGTGATACTAATGTCAAAAGACCTGTTGCTATTAGCAGATGGCAAGGCATTTGGGATGTGCTGGTGAAAGCTTGCACATGACTTCTGCCTCTGAGAAATCAAAAGGGTGGATGTACCTTTGCACTCCGCTCATTTATGACTGTGGATTGGGCTTGGATGCCTGCACTGGGTGTATAGAACATTCACCAAGTCATCAGCAAACATGACTAGATGGACTTCTTAAACAGTTACTCATGCTAAAACATTCAATAACTGGAAAGGGTTTCAGGCCCTTTCTTCCCAGCATGCACGGATGCATGACCTTTGATATGGTCCCCTACAACATCCTTCTCTCTAAACTGGAGACATGCATTTGATCGACAAACTGTTTGCTGGATGTCAACTGGTTGGATTGTCACATCCAGAGAGTAGAGTTTAATGGCTCAATATCCCACTGATCTCCAGATCCACATGGAGGTCAGTGTCAAGTGGTGTCCCACAGGGGTCTGTACTGGGAATATCTTAATATCTGCTTAATATCTTGATCAGTGATATGAAGAATGGGATTGAGTGTACCCTCAGCAGTTTACAAATTACATCAATCTCATGAAGGATGCTGCTCCAGGGGGAGACTTGAAGCAGCTCAAGAAGTCACCCTTGAACAAGAACAAGTGCCAAATCCTGCACTGGGGTTGGGGCAACCCCCTGCTATCAATAAAGGTTGTGGGAGAAAGGTATTGAGAGCAGCCCTGCTTGGTCATACTAGTGGATGAACAGCTGGAAATGACCCAGCAATGGGCACTTGCTGCCTGCAAAGCCAATTGTATCCCAGGCTTCATTCAAAGCAGTGTGGCCAGCAGGGTGAGGGAGGGGATTCTGCCCCTCTGGTCTGCTCTGCTGAGACCCCACCTGCAGTGCTGCATCTAAAGGAACTTAAAAGAAATATGGAAACAGCATTTTTAGCATGGGCTGTTTGATAGGACTAGGGATAATGTGTTTAAACTAGAAGAGGGTAAATTCAGGCTGGATATAAGGAAGAAGTTTTTTACAATTAGGGTGGTGAAAATCTGGCACAGGTTTCCCAGAGAGGTAGTGGATATTCCACTCCTGGAAACATTCAGAGCTGTGCTGGATAGGGCTCTGAGCAATCTGACCAGGTTTTAGATGTCCCTGCTCATTACAGGGGGGTCAGACTTGACGATATTTAAAGGTTCTTTCCAACCCAAACTATTCTATGATTCTGTGTGTTCATGGAAGGACGATGCATATCCCAGCTGCAAGGCCCAACCTAGGCCCTGCTTGTAAGTGAAATAGAGGTATGAAAAACTCATTTATTGAAACTTTAAGGAACAGAAGCTCAATCCTGCAAGTGCGTCAACTGAGTCTGACACTACTTTGCAAATTTGAACTGCTTTGTATTTGTTGGGAGGAAGGCTAACAAAGTGAGACTTCTACTTGTTTTTGTTATATACAAACCACATGAAATCTGCTCAAGTTTGATCCATTTTTTCCCCAGATATGGAAAGAAACCACATACTGTCTATCTTATTTTGTATAAAGACTGCAGAGCAAAGAGCTATCTCCCAGGAAAACAAGGTGCCAATAGTTTTTTTACTCTACTACAAAGGCTGAGTCGTAATGGGAAGCAGTATCCTTTTGCACCAAAGTGTTTTGCACTGCCTCCCTCTTTAACTAAGCATTTCTTGGAAAGTAGAC
The DNA here is from genome assembly GCA_013400575.1 of Peucedramus taeniatus. Classification (NCBI taxonomy): domain Eukaryota; kingdom Metazoa; phylum Chordata; class Aves; order Passeriformes; family Fringillidae; genus Peucedramus; species Peucedramus taeniatus. The sequence goes on along the minus strand of WBNO01003420.1, from coordinate 30,900 downwards.
AGAACTGTTGAAACATCCACAAATCCCCACTGCAAAATAGATCCTGTCTCCACTTTTTTCTCTTCCAAATTTTTCCTCTTTTTTCAAAGCCAGACATAGGACGTAAAATGAAGCAAAAAAACCCTACATGTATTCTACACCTATCTTGTGGAAAGTGCTGAATTCTGCACACTTATAACACTGTCGGTTGCAGCATGCTGTGTACCTGGGTTCAAAGTGAAGCTTGTACTTTTGTTCTCTTGCCAATACTTTTGATCTATACCAGAAGACTACTGCATCCTTCTTTGCCACTGTATATCTCCAGCATGCTGTGTATATTTGAGCTTGGAAAAAAAAATATAATTTGAATATAGAAGAAAAAGAGACTTTAAAAAGCATTGTTCTAGGCTTACAGTACTAAGGAGACAAAAAAAATAGGCATATATGAGCTCTTGAATTGGTTATACTAAAGACAGTTTAAAACACAGTCCTCCAGACCCACTTTTTACAAGCAAGAAATGTTGAAGACTACTGAAAACAGCTTTCTCTTTCCCACTCCATTTCTCTCCTTTCTTCCCCTCCCCCACTAGCACCCCTATGCTATTAATTCAGCTCAAAGATATTTTGCACAGGTGTTTATGTAACTGTGATACACTGGGAAAATTCCAACCCAAATTGATTCAGCTCAAAGACCTCCTAACCGCACTTCCATCAGCACAGTGGGGTGGTCTAGATCCATAGTAAATGGCCAGTTCAAGAAATTCTGCAGACTTTCTCTAAACTCCTAAACCAGGCTGCTTAGCAATGGTGTGTATCAATGAATCCATTGCTAGTAATGAATTTCCTGTTACAAAAAATATTGGACTGCTGAAGCAAGCAGGATAAAAGCCTAAGTGACCGTCTTGCTGTTTCTTTTCCCTGTGGTTTGCTTGGAAAACACATCTCCAATTGTTTTACCATAAGCTAAGCTGGTTCAGTGAGTTGCCACTAGACAATTTTAAAATGGCTGAGAAGGTTTTAAGTCCCAGCTCTTTCAAAATATTACTTTGCAAGATTGCAAAAATTAATGTTAAGAAACAAAGTTAGCTTGTATAGAAAAGGTATATTTTTAACTTTATAAATGCTAAATGCTGAATCATTTTTTGATGCGGAATTAAAAAAAAATATTTGGGGAAATTGCTCTCTTGGCAAAGTTACATACATTCATTTGAAACAAAGGATCATTTAAAAGCAAAATAAAGGAATCTGTGGTGCACATAGTCATTGAGAGCCTTTGGCTGTAAATTCTCCTCCCTTTTCTCTGTGGAAGCACATGTCTTTGCCTGCTGTTCATCAGCCTTGATTTTGATGGGGTGATTTTTAGTCAGCTGTCTCTATCATTTTGGCACAGACAAAAATCCTTTAAAAAATGTTACACTTCATCAAAGTGTATCATGAGACTTCACGGTCATTATCTCAATGGTTGCTCTGATGTGCTACAATTGGCAGGGCCACAGACGGTGGGGGGTGTATTAGAAGAAAGCCAGTGTTTCATGTGGAAAGCTGGCAAGCCTCTCCAAGCTTCTGTCAACAACTCAGCGGTCTGATCCGATGCACTGAGTGCTGATTATGCTCTTGTTTCTGTAGGAAGTAAACAAGAAAATGAATTCCACAGCACAACACAGCCTCTTTGTATCTTTAAAATGGCGTGGCTGGAAACCAGCCAGCCTCGTTGAAAGTTTGGCCATTTGTGTCATCAGGGCCCTGGTACTGATGGAGGCTTTGATTACAGCTTGGATCCAGCACGGAGACCTTTCACGGACAACCACTCAGCAAATAAAGGCATTGATAGGTTGTTGGGTCAATTTAGCCATAAGGGCGTAGAGCAAAGTCCTTTTGAAAAGACTAATGGATTAGCTACACAACCAGTCCCACTGTAGGGCCTTATTTCTCAAGTAACTTCATGACTGCTTTCCAGCTTGGCAGGGACTCTCTTCCTCTAAAGCTAGCTCCAGTGCGTTCTTGTTATCAATAGTGCAGCTCAAAGGATTAGACACAAAGAGCTTTACAATTTAATGAAAACAGCTGTTGAAACAACAATTAAGGCAAACAATAGTTTGCATGAAAAACTAATAATTATGCAAAGTTATTCAGAAAGTAGAATACTCTTTTATTCATAACCACCTAATGTGACTGACAGAAAGTTAGACACCTTCTCCACTGTTGATTTAAATGTTTCAGCAAGTGATGTTGCTTATAACAATATTCAACATTTTTTGCTTTGTTAACATTTGAGCAGCTAAGGGTTCAGAGCCTATGAATTCTCTGTGGTATGGCTACTACAGGAACAAGTAAAACAGTAATCTAACAGCTAATATTTCATGTTGAGGCAGTACTGATCTCTGAATTTTACAGTGCTTTACATTGTTCCTTTACTAGGAACAATGCCTCACAAAAGCAGTATGCCATATTGCTATTTGCATGTATTTTTCCCTTTTCGACCCCGATCCCTTTACAGTCTCTTCCATCATGTGCCTTTGTAGTGATGCCTTAAAGGCAGGCACTTGGTCAAATCACTCACCACAGGTTGCTCCAGCAGTATCCACTTGACACCCCCTTCCTACCTTCAGTGAACTGCTAGTCCCCTGCCTCCTTGTCTTCCTTCTCACTGACTCTCAGAAATTCATTGCTTCTCTATTTGCAGTCTCCATCCTTGACTAGCAGTGCTGAGAATTGACTTACAGTCTTTTGAATACAGTATGCTCCACATCTTGCCTCCTTCCAGCACCTTGAGCCACCGTACCAAGAAGTCCCATTTAAAATGTTATTAGCTTTGCAGATATAAATACTGTCTTATGCCTCCAACTACTGTTTATTTCAGCTGCCAGTTAATTGGCATGTTCTAACACCCTTATTAAGCCAACTTGAAAATATTGCTTCAGAATGCCTTGGGAATATAACTAATTTCATGCTAGAACCTAATAAGAAGGATCTGACACTCTTTCATATCTTCAGTAATCCATTAGGTGACTGTAACTTCTTTCAGTGACTGGATGAAAGCTTTATTAGTCATAGGGTCTCTACTCCAAACACATCACTGGAATTTAGTACAGTATCAGCACTAAAACGCAATTTCTGACTTTCTGACTAAATAGACTTTCAGTGATGTCCCAGAATGTAGTTTCAGATATCCACTTTAAAAGCTTTTTGCTAAACGGGATTATAATTCTATTCAAACATTTATTTTTGTTTATTTGAGCAGTTTTAATTTAACAACAAATATGTAGCAGTGACTAAAATAAAATAAAATAAAATAAAGTAATAACTCCACACTGGATCAGCTCCTCAAATGATGCACAATGAATTGTGCCACATTATTTAAGAATCTTACACAAAATTTCAATCAATATCCTGAAAAGCTAATGCCTTCTAAAATCCAGAGCACTTGCTTCCCTCCTCCGCCTCATCTGCTAAATATCTTCCTTTTTCCCTTTTTTTCTTTCAGTTTCACAAAGTAAGGATTTTTTTTACCCATACTGGCTGATGGTTAAAAGTGGGATCTTCTGTTATCAGTACATCTCTAGCAGACTGTGAAAGTTCATTAGCACATTTGCTGGCAATAATCCAGTTAATGTATATTTGTTCAAAATCTCAAAAATAATTTCCTTATTATGAGGAAATGCAAGCTCATTTTCCATTGTAAAGTTAGACAGAAAACAAATGTCCTATACAGCATGATGCAATTTATATTTTTCACTAGAGACTTCTAAACAGCATCTGAAATTTGAAAGCAATTACACCAGTTATCCAGACGTGATTTTTCAATCATTTTGGCTTTTTTTTTTTTTTTTAATTTTAAAAAATTTCTTCAGCAGCTCTTATTCAGTGATACATCTCATAGCTGTCATGCTGGCACAGCGCTCCCTTCTCTTCATTAGTCATTCAGCTCATGGAGCTTAATTGGACAAGGCTAGAGCGAATTTGACAAACATCACAGCAGCAGAAAAAGCAATCACTCTTTCAAGATGAAAATTTGTTTGATGTCTTACTGTGTAACTCATTTACTCTCCTTGGGCATCATGTGACCTGAATGTTAATCAGCCATTGATTGGCTTCTCTCCGTGGACAGTCACATGGCAGGAATATTAATGGACTGGGACTGGTAGCGGCACTGGTAGGCAACCTTTGGATTGGCTGCCAGGTTAAGATAGGGAGATAAGTGGGTGCTTGATGAACACTTGACAGAACTTCACAGAAAATTAAGGCCCTAAAATAGCATGAGAAAGTCTTGTCAAATCAAGCATGATTATCATTGAATGCTTAAGGAATTCATCATCTGCATGAAATTGATACACTTCAGTACCAGCAGGCCCTGCAGTCAGCAGGGACTCATCAGACTTTTATTTATATGTGTTCACCAAATCACATTAATTCTGAGAGCTAAAACATGCTAAGGATGAAGGTTATTTTCTGTTCAATCTAATTTATCTCTGACAATAATCATCACTAATAATATGTCAAATTAGATTGCAGTCATTTTATGCATGCATGCTGATTTGGAAAATAGTGTTAAACCATCCCATAGTAATTAACAATTGCTAAAGGTGTGCAGGGCCTAAAGTCATCAGCCTATCTAGATAGAAAATTACATTTTATAGAAGGGATTTGTAGATATGTATCCTTATCTGACTCTGAATATAAATTACAACCTGTAAAAGTAGATGTAATTTTTTGTTAAGCAATTAGGACTAATAATCTTTGAAAGAAGTGTGTCTCTCTCTCCAAATTATTTTGGGCCAAATTCTTCTACTCTAGAAATGGAGTTATATCATTGCTTTGTTAGAATGAATGATTCCTTGTTCTTCATATTTTCCTTTTTTTTTCCTTTTTCTGTGGGTTAACTTTCTAAACATTTACTAACAGCTTCTAGCTTTTAGTACAGATTTAGCAAGGTTTTGTAAGTAATTACACACAAGTCTTGTACACACACTGTACAAGCGTTAACGGCAGCAGTTGTACTGTAATTACATGTATTATAACAATGCACATTCCACAACATCTGCCAGTGTTATTAATTTAATACATTCTGATCTTGATGCGATACTGGTGGGTGGGGGTTGTTGTTGGAAGTGTTATTGGGTTTTGCTTCAATTTTTTTCTTTTAGATGAAAGCAAGACCAGAAATTGTGCACATTAACCCACCCAGAATCTCCTATTCTTAAGGAATCATTAAAACAAAAATTGCTTCTGCTGAAAAGCTGTTAATGGTCCTTTTTTTCACAGTAGGTATTTCATGGTACTGATTGCTTTAATAATACTTTTACAGTCTCTTGACTTATTAAGTATTACTGTATTGCAAAATACTTAATTTAAAACTGTCTGCTTGGTAATGAAGTTGTAAGGAAGCACTTATATCCTTTCTGGCTGTTTTTTTCACACACACATACACATACACGCATAAAAGCATGCTTTGGCTTACAGAATCACATTTTAAAAATCAGAGGAAAATAATCTGTTGTTTCTTATTTTCCCTGCTCTAATCTCTTGTGATCCTGGTACTGCCTCTCTCTCTCTTTGGAGACCCTCTTTATTGATTAAATGAATCTGCTCGAAAGGCTGGTTCCCAGGCTCTTTGATCTAATCCGATCTGATCTTATCCGATCACTTCAGCAGGACATTGGGGAATTAACAATAAGCAGCTTTACCACAAGTGTTTAATAACTCAACACAATCTCCTTATGGCTCCGAGCTGCTCATGTTCTCATCCAGTCAACGGCTTGCGGTGTAACAGATTGGACATCCCTCTGAACCTGAGGAATTTTCATGCACTGTGAAACTAATCGCTTCAAGTTCCTTCATAAATCACACAAAGCAGATTTCAGCATCTTAACAAATTGAAAAAAAAAAAAAAAGAGGAAAAAAGGAATGGGGGGAGGAATTCATCCACTGAGCTAAGGACTTGGAAGGGGCACGAGGAGGGGAGGAGGTATAATCTAAATTCTGTCATCTTATTTAATGTGTTTCTCATCTGCTTAACTTTCACAAGCATAAAATAATTCAGGCAGACTAAAGCTTTACAACCCTTCAAGCCCACACTGACCTTATTTTTTTCCACCGTATGATGGAAAACATGTGGTTACTGCAGTAGTTGCATTATTTTGTTCCTGTAAAAATCCCTGAGTTTGCCGTTGGCATGAAATTAGGCAGGTAGCAACATAGTACAGACTGGCACGGTGTTTTAACTTCCCATTGCAGGTGGCTACTAACAGTGAACAGATGAGCAGATGGGATGCCTAGATGCTGACAGGAGAATTGAGGTTACTATTTTGAAATTCAAGAGCGGTAGCATATCCAAAATGGATCCAGTGTGAGATTTGTTTAGCCCTTGGATCTTTTCATGTCACAGTCCTCCAGACAAATAGTTTTATTTCTGCTTTCCATGTACCAGAAGGAGAATCACAGCCGTTAACATCAGGGCTGTCTAACTCTAAACATAATCAGAATCAGACGGAAGGGACTCAGAAGAATCACTGACAACAAGCAACAGTCCTGCACAGCACCATCCTCAAGAGTCACACCATGTACCTGAGAGCACTGACCAAACACTTTGAACTCTGTCAGCCTGGTGCTGTGACCACTTCTCTGGGAAGTTGTTCTGTGTCCAAACACCCTCTGAGTGAAGAACCTTTTTCTAACATCTAGCCTAAACCTCCTCTGACAGCTTCAGACCATTCCCTTGGGTCCTGTCATTGGGCACCACAGAGGAGAGATCAGTGCCTGCCCCTCCTCTTCCCCTCTTGAAGATGTAACTGCGATGAGATTTCTCTCAATCACTTCTCCAGGCTGAACAGACCAAGTGAGGCTTCCCTTCAAGGCCATTCACGATCTTTGTTGCCCTCAAATATCTTTCTTATATTGTGCTGCCCTAACCAGCCCCCAGCACTCGAGGTGATGCCTGATGCCACCCCAGCTCAGAGCAGAGCAGGACAATCCCCTCCCTTGCCTGGCTGGCAATGCTGTGCCTGATGCCCCCCAGGACAGGGCTGGCCCTCCTGGCTGCCAGGGCACTGCTGACTCAGGGTCAACTTGCCAGGACCCCCAGGGCCCTTTCCATGGCACTGCTTCCAGCATCTCATTCCCCAGTCTGTCCATACTTCCAGATGCAGAATTCAGCACTTTCCCCTGTTGAACTTCATATGGTTGGTGATTGCCCAGACCCCTGATTTGTGGAGGCCTCTCTGCAGGGCCTCTCCCTGCCCTCAAGGGAGTCAACAGCTCCTCCCAGTTTTGTATGGTCTGTGGACTTGCTCAGTATTTCTTCCAGTCCTGTTGTGCTGGCTGTGACTGATGACTGTGTTGCCTTTCAGCATTCTCAGTATTTCCAAGAAAAAATCTTCTCCATAACTTTACCAGGCACTGAAGTGAGACTGACAGGCCTGTTGTTCCTGGGGCCTTCCTTCTTGCCCTGCTTGAAAACTGGGACATTCCCCAGCTTCCAGTCACCTGGGACCTCTTCAGATTCCCAGGACTGTTCAAAAAGTATTGAGATGTTTTGTGATGACACCAGCTACCTCTTTGAGGATGCTTGCATGAATTCCATCATGCCCCATAGATGTGTAGGGATTCAGCTGAAGCAGTGAGAAAGCTCACTAGTCAGAGATCAGAACCAGGTCTTTTAGGACCCATGAAGAAGGCCTTCAAAAATCTGTCAGTTTTGCTGTACAGCCAACTCAGGTGGCCAATACCTTTGGGATTCCATTGAGCACGTTTAGCACTCACCCAAGATTTCAAAATTGAGTTCACTAAGTCCTTTCACACAATTGTGAAGAGTCCTCCACAGTAAATAAAAAGTATTAACAATGCAAACATACCTATCAAATTAGATTCACCTGAAACATAAACCTGATTTCAACAGTTCTATTAGAGTTTTAAGGAGACACAGAAGGTGTTTGATAAATGGTTTTTCTGACCATGTATTTATCGAATTATACCAAAACCTGGCTCAGTAACACAGGTTCTAAATATTACCAACCGTAAAATAGCCATTAATTTCATCTTTTCTTTGGAAAGCAGTCATTTAGTGTCAGAAAGTTCCTTGCTGGATTTCTTAACACTTCAGGTTACTCTACAGTATGGCTATAAATGAGGATGGATGTCTAACCAGGGTATCTCATATTGCTCACATCTTAGACCAATTAGAAATTCTAAAATTATTGAAGATGCAGTTCATTTTCAGCTAATGTATTTGAAATTCAATTTAAAATTTAAATATAGTTACGATCTTCAAATACAATTCAATTATTCTCTTAAAGTACCTTACTTATAAAGAACACTCAAAATATCTCCATAAAGGATTTAAGGTCAATTGCAAATTCTTTTATCTATATCTCAATCAAGAAGCATTAAGGAAGGCTTGAAGGCTATGTATGTCTAGCTGAATTCATCTGAATCTCTAAAATTATGGCAATAATGGAAAAATTTTCAATAGCTAGACTTTTCTTTGATACATATGGAATTGCTTTCTCCCATGAACAATGCTTCTTGTCTGGTTAATGCCATGGGACCACCATGTAGGGGGCCTTTAGCTTCTCTTTCTTGTTCAGTAGTAATCACCAGCCACCAGAGACTTCTTTACTCTGTATTTACTCAACTTTCATATTAAGTAGTGATGATGGCAAAGTCATGGACAATTTTGGTGAGAATTATTACGTGTTGATCATTTCAAAATCAACCACAGTAATTCAAAAACATTGTGGGCTATTCGTGGATGATTTCTGGAAACCAGCCCAAGGAAGAAACGAAACCCAATGTACCTTCTTAAACTAATTTAGATATAAATATTTTCCTAGCAATTAAGCAATATTTCTAGAATTTATATACTGTGCAGGTGCTCCAACAGGGATTTTAATTCTGTTGCTGTTGTGTTTGGAGTTCACTGGGATTTAATGTTCACTTATACCATTTACTCCTAAAAATTTTCCAGAAATGTTGTTTCATTTGACAACCGGATTTTTCAAAATTCAGCAATTAACAGGGCTGACTTGTGTATGTGACCATATGAAAAACTCTTTTCACTGTCTCTCTTCATCCAAATAACAACAAAAAGGACACTAAACTTGGAAAATTATTCTGGAAAATATTGTAGTATGACTGTCAGTTTGAGGCTTTCATGACACTGGCTTAATATTTTCCAACAAAAGTTTTTCCAGAACACTTGTTTGATAGAGGCATTACTGTGTCACAGGAAGCACAAAGTTAATTTTAATGCACTTCTGATGTAATAGTCAGCATACCTTTGCAAAGATATTTCTTCACTTGCCATCACAGCTGTTGTGGTTCTTTAAAGCCTAAAGCTCTACAAGATTGGGTAGCATACCTATTGTACCATTTTCCCCTAAGGTACTGGATTGTGGTTCTGTAGACAGCTTGGTTTGTGAACCTTGTAGTATTGTGAAGCCAGAGCCTGAAAGCCTGAGAAAGGCCGGAAGCTTAGCAGGAATTGGAAACCTCAAGAATGAAAGCTTGAACTGTTGTTCACATGACTTCCATGCTTTCTTGATGAACTGAACAAACATCTTCAGCGTTTCCATTTTCTACACAAAATATTTTGACTAATTCAGAAATAGTATCACTTTATAGGTTATTTTCCCATCCTTGATTTGGTTTCTGTTGTTTTTGTGTGTTTTTTTTTGTTGTTGTTTTTTTTGTTTTGTTTTGTTTTTTTTTTTTTTT
>WBNO01003420.1:6695-21170 GCA_013400575.1 Peucedramus taeniatus | reverse complement strand
TATTTAACATTCCAGAAATTGAGCTCTGTGTAGTCATTTTGGGGGTTAGCTTTTATTTTTCAAAAATTCCAGGGAGACAGAAATGATGATTTTCAACACTATGTTTGCAGCTGTTTGATGCAGCATGGCTCCATGGTTATGTCACTTTCATGTCTATCAGAATCATAGTAATCAGATCTTGTTTGGTATTCCCATAAAGGACAGTAATGGGAATGGATGCTTGCCTGTAGCTGGTTTCCCTCTTGGCTTACTACAAATGGGATGAAGGAAGATCCAGAATTTCGCCTTAGTGTGAGAGCCAAATGTTACTTGGAGCATTACACTCCAAAATTATACCAAGGTTAAAGACATCAGTCTATGGGTAAATCTGCATACTTAGCTGCACAGGCTGACATAAGGATAAAAAACACACTCTACTCATAAAGCTGATTTATCAGAGAATGTGGAGAAAGGATAAATGTTTAGACCTTTATCATGTTCATTGCACAGTCTTTCTGCATCTAAGAGAAATATGCTGGGATAAAGACCATGACTGACAGCCAGTACTCTGAAACAAAGTAACTCTAAAGCCTATTAGCCATTATAGAAATCCTCTTTGTATAAAGTAGTGTAAGAGTAAGAAAAAAAACTAAAGATCTTCGCAATTTTTACCATTATCTGTTCCTACTTCCAAGACCAAGTGCTTTGATTGCACTAACAAAACAAACTTTATATGAGTATATTAAAAGCAAACAGAACCCTAACAAAACCAAAGACTGTATTTTTTATATAAGATTAAGGCTAAGAGAAAACCACAGATAGCAGGTATCAGTCATGGCTGTTTAATGATCAGCTGAAGGCAATTAAGAAATCTAAGGATGAAAAATGTAGGAGAAATAAGCACAGAAGTGCTAGGTATTTATCCAGTTGTACTGACTTTATCTGGAAGCTTTCTGACCTTCACCTAAGGCTTCACGCCACTGTATTGTGTGATGGACAGGGCAAATCACAAACTGCAAAGTATAAAGCAGTGGCATATAGCAATATTATACCTGGAACTGAATTGATGCAGTGCAGTCACTTTCTTGCAGCACAGCTTGTCAATAAGCAGGTTATCTTGCAAGATACCACATTGTGTTGTGTTGGCACAACACATCTTTGATGGCATGTGTTCTCCTTGCATAGCTTACTATCTCTCCATATGAAAGTAACAGGGCATAAGATTCAATAATATTTCATGTTCTGTATCAATAAATTGACATTTTTATAATGTAAAGTATCATGAAATCAGACTTCTTTGTCAATTGCTTTCGTTTTGAAAATACAGCACCGGCATTGTAAGATATTTCCTCTTTTCAAAGTCACCAAAAAGGCACTTACAAAAAATGCACATTATAATTATGCAATGAGTTCCTAAAACCTAAATTCAAAGAAGCAGGTCTGTTCATATCAGAAATGGTAGTGAATTGTACTTAGGACTTAGGGCTGAGTATTTGAGAAAACCATGAACTGTGCCACTACTTTTCAAATCTTTTTCTCCAGGCCAGGCTTGGACACCCAGAGTACTATATGATGTTTGTTTATATTTTTGTTTTTATTAACTTTATTCCACTGCTGATAGCAATGAGCACCAATATCCTCAACTGAGGCATTTACCTGGTCAGTAAGTCCAAACTCCTTTAGTCTTTACAAGGACAAAAATCATGGTACTTGGGTGTTAGTCTAATGCCTGTTTAGTAATCTAAGCAAATTCTTTGGAAGTTGTAGGCCATATTTTTTAAAGGTGTTTAGATACCTAAAGATATGGTAAAAATAACCATATCCTACAGGGATCCTGTAGTGATGGAATTACTCTTTCCAACATGTCTAGAGATATATTCACTTCTTATTCTTTCTATATAAACAGTACAGAAAGGCAACTCAAGGTTGTTATTCCTTTCACTATAAGGCTTTTTTTAAAATAATTTAGATTACTTGTATTTTAAAAGTTTCAATTTCACTCAATTGTCCCTCAGAGGTTCCCATCTAAGAGTCCAACACTTGCACCAAAAGCCATCTAGGGTGAGCTGAGTCTTGCCCTTGGTGCTTCCTTGCATTGCTTGATGTAAACGAAAATCTACAAATCACTGTTTATGTATCCCATTGTTTACACCTTCGCAAACTTGGAGTCTCCTCACACTGGGTAAAAATTGTTGCTACTCTGCAGTGTCCCAGGTTAGAGTACTCTCAAAGTTCAAAAATTATTACAACAACATGTAAACATATTCTTGAATCAAATACTGAAAAAAAGCCTTGATTCCTAGCAGGCTGCTGGTATTCATATGTAAAAGGCATAGTGTGTTATTAAAAAAAAATGCTTCCTAAATGAAAGCCACAAATTGGAAAAGAAGACTTTAAAATAAAAGTGCATACATTTTGTCTGTTTTTGAAATATCGCCAGACTAAATCATTAACTGTGGATCTGGTTGCACAAAGCCTGCAAAATCCAACCGCGAAGCCACCACACCAAGGCTGTTGTGCCAAACAAAACACAGCAAACTAGTTATGGTCAGTAAAATCTCTAAATCAAATAAATGTTCTTCATGCTTAGAACACTTCCTGATGTCACAGGATATATATGAGTTTTCACAGATATGGGGAAGTGTTATGGTGTCAATTTATTAAATTGAGTTTAATTAGTTAATACTAATCTAAATTAGTTTTAAAAAAAGTCACAATTCAAGATCAAAAACCAGAAAGGCCAGGTAATCCTTTATCCAGCTTTTTAGATTTTTAGTGGGTAAAAATCAGGGGGCTTTGCACCAGTCGAGGTACTCACAGGATTAAGGGTTACTGTTGTAGGCCCAAAATCTCCTTTTCTGATGAAACCTGGAGGCAAGGATATAGAAATTATAAGCAGCTTGACTAAATGGTTTGTTTGAAGATACATACATATGTTTGTGTGTGTGAGGTTTGGGGAGAAGGTACACAGGTTAACACTTGGGAAAGGAATCAGGTAATCTTCACGTGCCATGATTTATAACAGAAGTACATTGCATAATTTCGAAAGACAAGCATTTGCTATTTCTCCAATAAAAACACATGTCACTGAGAGTGCAAAACACCTATTTTGCAGGTATAACTCTGAGTTGGGCTGACCCTGACAAGTAGCCAAGCACTCACACTTGCTCACTGCTCCCCGTCCAGCAGGCCAAGGGAGACAGCACAAAGACCAAAATCAAGAAAACTCATGGATTGAGGAAAAAAAAAACAGTTTAATAAATGAAGAAAAGACAAAAAACAAGAGATGCAAAGGTAATCAATCACCACCTCCCACAAGCAGACTGATGCACAGCCACTGTCTGAGTAGCAGGTATTCCAGAAAACATAAGACCCCCCCAAACAATACTTTCTTCTTCTATACCAGCTTTATTGCTGAGCGTGACAATATGTGGTATGGAACATCCCCCTTTGGCCAGTTTGGGTCAGCTGGTCTGACTGTGACCATTTCTAATTTTTTGCTTGACCTCAGCCTACTCGCTGTGGAGTTAGAGAAAGAAAAAAATGAGAAAGCCTTTACATTGTGCAAGGACTACTTTGTAATAGACAAATGATGTTTTCAACAGTCCTAAATCAAAAATAAAGCACCATATTGCTTACCAACATGAAAGTTGATTCCATCCCAGACAGACCCATATGAATTGAAGCAATTAATGGCATACTGTGCAATGCATTCAAATAATTTCTCTCTATAATCCACTTGCATTACTTTTATCAGCAATTGTTACTACGTGTCATACAATATGCCACACTCAAAAGGACTCTTTCTTCACTGCAGTGATACTAGAAGAAAACTCCTTCAAAATACTGCTTTGCAATAGATAAGTCTATTAGCAGTTTGGTTCAAGGATTGCTGCCAGTACCCAAACTGTAATGATTAAAGGACTGTATTACATTAAACACTGTATCTGTATTTCCTTGGTCAGCTTCAGGAATGCAATCAGACAGTGACATATTCCTCATTTGGAAAGGAAACTGATCTCAGTATTCACCTCCTTGTAAAATTCCTATTCCTAGCAGTCAGAACATTGACCTTCCTACCTAAGGAAGACTTTAAAATGGTTCACAGATTCGTTGAAAGTGACTGGTAACAGAAAGTCTACAATTAAGATGATCTTCAGAAAACTGTTTGCTATTCTAGCTCCAGTAATCAAGGTTGTCATGTCAAATCAAGTTCTTGATTATCCTTGTATAATTTTATGCATCACCACAGGTCCAAAAACAAACTGATGATAAAACAGTTTTGTTAAGCAAAATTAATTTTATTGGATAATTCATGCCTCTAGCCTTGCCTTCCTCCAAAACCATAACACAAAGAATCTGCCTTTTTCTATACTGACTTAATGATTTAGAAAGCACAGACTTTGTGGGTGATTATATTTTCATCTTGGGAAAGAAATAATTAAAGACTGACTGTACCTTTAAAATTATTGTGCTTGATTCTATAACCAGGCCTTTTAAATTTCTTCTCAAAGGAGCATTCTTACAGAACCAAACAAGCTTTCATAGGCAGGAATTTGGACGACTGGGCTTTACTAGGTGAATAGTTTTCACATGCACAATACAAAGATCTATTAGCATTTCTTAAAAATCTTCAAAGAGTAAGTGACCAAAACAGACTTTTACAAGCACCTATTAAATAAAGACTACTACCCTATTTTAAGGATGAAACTGCTGACAAGCAGGGAGACCAAGCTGTTTTACTCAAGCTGAATTTAATCATACAGCAGTGATCCTTTTACCATCTTCAGGTAGATTATTATGAAAAAGGCCGGTATAGCATTCTTGAGTATGAAAACCTGAAAAAATGTAATAACCAATCTTAGAATATCTATAATATTTTTAAAAAAAAAGTGATGAAAATGCTTGTGAAGAATCATAAAATTTCTGTGTGGTGCTGGGAAGATAATTCCCACAAGAATTTTAAAGTTGTGATTTCTTTTTGCCATCATCTTGGAATGAAAACCTGAAATTATATAAACATTTATGAACTGAAAATCTGAAGGGAAAAAAAAGATGAGGATCTGATCTGCCAGTATATTCAAATTTGTCTCTATTCCTCTGGTTATCCATCCATGTTATGTGTGTGGTCTTTACAATGGTTTCCATTGAATGGTCATTTTGACCTGAAAACAAGGATATTTCTGGTGAAATCTGTGGTCAAGTTTCTATGAAAAATCTACAGATTCAAAATGAAAATGATACAGTGAGGAGGAAGAAGCCTCTATTTTAATGCAAATCCAGTTTTATCTATCAGAGATTTTCTATGGACATTACATTAATGGCATAACAAAGGCCACTACATTTAGCATGCAACTGCTTACAAGAAATTATTTTGTGGGAGCATATATTATAAAAATTCTTCAGAGGTTAGTAAAACTCTTATAGTTTTAGGCATATCTTGTACCTGTAACCCTCCAAAACAAAACCCGTTTTTTTGCAAACAGTTTCTGTATTCATGAACTTAGTCCTCCACATAGTTTGTACAAGATACACAGAGCCTTTACACAAGCTATTGCAGCCTATTTTAAAAATAATTTTGAAAAAAGTTTGTTTTAAAATAGTTTGTCCAAGCATAAGATGTACAGGTAAGTGATGAAGTAAATGAGAGAACCTTTCAGGGAAGATTCATTCGAAAAACTGAGGAGCACAACTTTTTTGAACACCTGGTTCCAAAACATTACAAACGACAATCTTCTGTAACTAGCTACTAATTCTATAAACAAGAGTCTGTTTTAGGTCATCCATGTCAAATGTCGATTTGCTATAATCTGCAGAACACAGAGCTAAGGATTTATCTTGCAGTT
Organism: Peucedramus taeniatus; assembly: GCA_013400575.1. Classification (NCBI taxonomy): domain Eukaryota; kingdom Metazoa; phylum Chordata; class Aves; order Passeriformes; family Fringillidae; genus Peucedramus; species Peucedramus taeniatus. The sequence continues at coordinate 15,345 of WBNO01003420.1, read as the reverse complement.
ACCCTTCTGTGAAAAAAAAAAACAACAGAAAACAATGAGTACTAATGTTTTTTCTATAACCCTAAATGTGGAAGTTGGTGAAGAAGGCTGGCTGCCCTGGGAGACCACGACTGTGTAAGTTAGGGAGAGATAGGGTGATAAACTCCCATGGTCCCCTTGTTCTAGTATGTTAATCTCCCAATGTCCGTCAACCCCTGTTCACTCCCCAATTCTATAACTTACCATGTTGTTTGCTCCCCCATTGATCCTCCTCTGTTGATTGCTCCCACACTTACCTACCATTGGTTTAAGCCATGTCATTCCCCTCCAACTCCTCCCTCGAGCCCCTGCCTGATTGGACCATTGGTGTCCTGACCCCTCCTCCCTTTCCCCTGTTATATACTGTATCCTCCTTTGTTCTGAGTTTTCCATCTCTGGCTTCCCCCGGGTGTTGGTTGTGTTCCTCTACCCTCCTGGATCCTTTTCCTCTACCTCCCCAATAATAAACCTCTCTGGAACTGGCTATGTGGAGAGTCCTCCTGCTTTCGGGGTGAGATATTAATTACTCCATCCAGGCTTGGGCAGAAGGTGGGCTGAGGGATTCGCCCCGGTATATGCGGGTGCCCTGACAGCACCGGTCCGGGAAAGCCTAGTCAAGGCGACCCACACCTAAATACATATTCTGTCATCTTAAGCTTGTCCTTAAATCTGTTGAAATTGTACCAGAGGGGAAAAGTGGGGTTTGGAAAACTTATTTCATTTGCTGCTTTGCAAAAATCAGAAGAGGTAAAGAAATATTAGTAATTAACTTTCTCTGCATTATATTCATACATTTAGTGGTGCACAAACTTCTAGACAAGTAGAACTGCAGTGGAAACTCCTGGATCTATTGTAATCTCCCTTTTGTATGTGGAGGTAAAATAATTCAAATTATTCTTCTTTCAGAAGAAGAATTGCTTGCACATTTTTCTGCAAACTTCCATCACTCTGTATGAGATGGTATTGTGATCAAATTCATCATCTGGTCCTAACTTCACCATCTCTTGGCACCATATTCTAAACTTTAAATGACTGCAATGGTTTTTTTTTTATTCCTGAGTAAAGGGAATTATGTGTAAATCAGCCCTCTAAGGAATCCATAGTTATTGCAGAAGTTCTTTTGTCCCATTATTCCAGTGCAATAACTTCCCTGCTGTTACTTTAAACATTGTAAATAATTTTAGTTCTTTTACAGTAATTGGAAACTTATGCAATTTTGTGGCTTAATATTGCATATGTAAATATAGGCTAATTGAAATTTCCAACTAATAAATGTTCTTAATATAATATTCATAAACACAGGATATTTCATACAAATATTTGGCTGCATATGAGACATCTGAATTAAATTTTGCTTTGAATTTAAAAAAAAAAAAAGCCTTCATTTTATTGAATTAGGTTTAAAATATTATACTAGACATTGGAAAAGTGAATGAATTCACACAGAAAGATTAAGACAACTATAATATCAGAAGATGCATAATCATTTAGCTATTCTTCGGTCTTATTAACAATTTATACCATAAAATTTGCCTTCATATAAGAAACTGCAATGATTGGTGGTGGCAAAACAGAATAATATTTTTCATGTCAATGTTTCTAATTTTGTCTCTGTTTCATGGCTACCTCTTGCATTCAAAGTTATATTCTCAGTTTGCTCATGGTATATGGCTGCTCACAGCTTCTAAAAGGCAAGAGATATGGCATGGGACCAGTAAATTCACCAGTCAAAATTAATTTTTTTTAGAAATAGGAACATCACCTCATGAAACTGTATGTCCACTGCACTATTTTATATACTGTGTGCTTAGGAAGAAACACTGCTTCATGGCAACCATCAGGCAGCTTTATCAATAAGCAGAGAAAGCCACTAACACTCCAAACACAGATGTGCCCTATTGCTGAAGACAGCCTTTCCACCACTGTCCACAGGCAGTTGGTAACTGCAGGTGTTGTCTTCTCCCCACTGACAGCCCCAGGTGACAGAGCTCAGACAGAGTTTCTGCAAAAGTACTAGCTGAAATACCTGTGTGAATAAGATATTAACCATACAGCTGAAATGGTGAATGGGGCAGAAGAACTAAAATGAGTATAAAATGGAGTAATATTTTTGTCAATAATGTTAACTCTAAAGTAAAATGACAACTGTGGCATAGTTTTATGCATGTTTCCCCCTTGTTTCTAATGTCAAATTAGCCTGCTCATGTGTTGAAAGGTGATACAGATCCTACAGTGTTAATGTAATTATGAAAAATAGCTGAAGAGACCTGCTAGTGGCCTTGACAGCCCACCTGTGAACCAAGAGCATATACTTTTATAAAAGCTCTCTGTATTCTCTGAGTGGGTTACAGTATTTGATGAGTAGGTACTTTTAGTGAACCAGCCTTTGACATCTCACTGGGAGGTGCAACATGGCTGTCTGTGAGTTTGCAATGGCACAATACTTCTGGTCATACACCCACTGGTGTTTCTTTCCCATAGCAATCAAAAAGGTGGTGAAGAATGATTTCTCTTTTCTCTGAGACACTTTTTATGACTGAATTCTCTCAACTGGATCTGTTCCTGGCTCTCAGGCCACAGAAAAAATTAGACTTACATCTGTACAGACATATGGGTTGTGTCTGTGTACACAAACCTTTTTCACATCCTTCTTCCCAAATAGCCTGACTTTTTTTTCTCCTTAATGCACATGGCTTTGAGGTGTCAGCTATCTGCCAAAAGCTGAAGACTTGCCCAAGCCGACTTTGGCTAACAACATGTGTTTCTACTATGTATGCTATTGGCTTAATTAGGTTTAATTAACAAGTGTTTATGTCTGTTGTAGGGGACAATGACTATCTAGTGAAGGCTTATTTATTGGCAACATATGGTATTTTGGTGAATGATTGTCGGAACAACTATAACGAAGCATTTAAAAGAACTTGTTCAGTTCAAATTTGGAACACTAAAAATGTTTTTCAGATGTCTGCACCATTCTTATTTCTTTGAAAATGGGCCTGGTGCTTCTTTCAGCATGTTGTGACATAAAAAGACAGGAGGTGGGACGAAACTGTCATAATATTACATTATTTCAGCAAATTCTTGCATGTAAAACAATAGAGGTACCTGAAAGCATAATCGTATTATTGAAAAAAAACATAATTTAAAAAACTTACTAAAATTCCTTCTTTGCATCCTAGCACAGTTATGTACGCCCTAGACTTTACAGTAATAACCAAAGAAGCAGGATCTCTATTTCAAAAGACACAGAAATTTAGCATTAACTTTAAGTAACTTGTAAAGCAGGATACAACTGGAAATGTATACTCATACTGTTCAAGCACAGACATTAACAATAGTTAAAAAGACTTGCCACAAAAATTTATCTAAGAGAAAATATAGGCAAATCCCACATAATAAAAGATGCTGGTCTAACAAACATGGACTTTGTAATATAATGCTTTTTAATAGGATTGGCCAGTAAAAGCACAAATTCAGAACAATAGTTTTCCATTAAAGTTAATCTTCTGATCCAGGGTCGATGCTGACAGTATTTCTGTCTGGATTTTAGCTAGGAGCTCATTGGCAGTTTAACCGCCTCTGAATAAAAATCTTTATTCTTTCATGGAATTATCTTGAATTTTGCTGGAAACAAAGGTCTTTCCTTTTATTACTTCTTTGAATTCTTGTTTTCAGGACTGTACTTGCAAACCAACAATGGAAAAAAGAGTCACACCAGTCTTGGCACCCCTTTGGCATAAAGTGGCATGCAAACTGAATTTACAGGCTTCTGAGAGGTTGCCTTGCAAACAGAAATTTCCAGGACAAAATTTTCATTCTGAATTAATGTTCTCAGCATCAATTCCATCTCTAATATTACTGAGGGGACTCTACACCATTCTCTTCCTCACCCCTCAAATAATGATAGATCTCCAGTTGGTAGGCAGTTTTCATAGCTCCTTTTTCCCTGGAGGACTCAGGACCAGGAGGTTATTCTATATCACCTCGTGTTATTGTCAGGGAAAAGGGGAAAAGCGAATCTCTTCCAGTGAGAAGGGTCCCTCTGGTTAAGTAAATGTGGCAAAGGGAGCACAGGGGCAAGCACTACTTCCAAGTAATCACTTGCAAATCGTTTTCCTGTCCTGTAGATTTCATTATTGATTGTGTTGTTGGTACTGCTCCCTTTCTTGTCTCATTGCTGTTTCCAGTAAATTGGTCTTAAGCCATGATCTTTACCTTTTGTGTCACCAGTTCGCCTCTTCAGCATGCCACAGGGAGAAGGGGAAAAGGAGAGAGGGAGAGAGTGAAGGGGAGGAAGATTAAGGGGGAGAGAGATGTAGGAACACCATTCATAAACCACTACAGAGACAAATAAGATGTATCAGTTGTAAGGAACTGCATAGTTCAGGGCTGTTGTAATAGAACAAATACTGAGCCAATCTAAAGTTGAAGTTTGGAAAAAGACAGTTATGGGATCAGAAGTCCTGCATGATCACTTCTGTTGGAAGTATTTTATCGGTATATAATTTATAAAGAAATGTCACAAAACCTCCTAATCATTGGTATTTAACCAAGACTGGTAGAACCAGATGGCATTTCAGCTTCTTGTTGTAAGAAAACATTATAAAATACTTAGAGTGTGTAAAAGCTCACAAAATTAGGTTTTATAATGTTGGCAATATACTTTCAAGAGGAAAAAGTACAAGTTATTTTTGACTGATTGAAAAGGCTATCACTTAAATGCAGCTTGTAGGACAAAGTTGTTTAAAACCATCCACAGTCCTTCAGTACCTGAATGATTTACGTGAAATTTGCATACTCAGGGCAAATGCAGCCCTAGTACAACCCCATGGAATTTGATTTCAGTATGTACTTCCTTGTTTCAACAACTGCTTGGTTCATACTCCATTCATGAAAAATATAAACAAGCACATTAAGAAAGTTGAAAAATGCTTTTTTGGAGGAGAGTATTTCCATCATTACCTTTGTTATTGGGCCTCCACATTTGCTGTTCATGAAATCCTGGAAGATCTGAGGCACCAGTTTCTACCCAGAAAATGGGGACATTAGACAGGATTCCTCATCAAAGTTTTATGAGTAAGCTTATAACAAAATGCATTCTCAAAATAAAAGTTTGCTAATAATATGGTAGACAGGAACAGCTCACCAGCTCTGATACAACAGTTTATTTGTTGGCCAGAGCCTATGTGAACAAGAAAAGTCTTGTGAAATATATTCTTATCTGTGGAAGGGTAAGATGCATCTTCAAGAAAGACTGCTGTGCTTGTGAAATAGTATTTCATCAGAAGATGTAGAAATACTTATAGAGGTTGAAATGTAGCTAGGATCTCTTTCAATCCACCCTAAGAATGGCAAGGTAGAATGAAATATGTATAAGAATTATACTTGAAAGCAACATTATATCAACATTAGAGTGGAAATTCTGTTTGTCCAAAAAAGTAAAGAAGCTCCAAGTCAAACTTCTCACTGAAAGCATGATGGTGTCGCTCATTACTTCTGAAGTACATGACTGTTTTAATTATTTATAATTGCCTAATATACACACTGAGTGAAGTCTCATAATTTAATGATTGACGAGCAAAAAAAAAAGTGTTCCTTCCTGCCCTATAACCTGTGAACATTGTGTCATACAGACCTTTTGCACATGCTGAAGCAAAGAAGGAAAAAATAAAGTATCCTCACATGAGAATAGATTTGAAATTCTGATGACTGGTGCTTAACTGAAACAGTGCTATGCTGGAAGAATAGGGAGTGAAATTCTACTCTTTCTCTCTCCCCTCTATTCTTCCAATGCACTTAAGAGACTCTGGCTTTCCCAGCTGTCTAAGGAAAAGGCTAATGTCCTTAGCCGTAGATGTACGAGCTCCTTACAAGAAATATAGCCTCTCAATCCAAAACCTAAGCAGTGGACTTAGATACAAACTAAGACATCAAACTGTCCTGAAATTTCCCTATATCCAGGCTCAGGCAGCTCTTTTTTCTCTCTAGAAGTGTCCATAGGCATCACCTTTCTCTTGTGTTGTACCAGTAGCTGGAATGCATAACACAAAACTGCATATTTTGACCAAGTATGACCAAGTATATGATATAAGCCCAAGGGTTGTCAAAAGTCCCAAACCCCCAGATGAACTGTGGCCTCAGCTCAGGGCCTGGCCATATCCCTAAACAATTCAATAAGGCATCACACTGCAGTATGAGTAAGGCTTCAATTTCACTTGAAAAGGTGGAAAATATAACTGAAAAATATTGGAACAGTTTTTAAAGTCAGAAGGCCCTTTAAATCATCCTCCTTCCTACATTCTTCAAAATCCCTGTAACTGTGGCCTTCATCTTAGCACCAAGCATTACATTGCACAGAGCCAAGATTAGCCCTGTCATAGTGAAAAATAACCATCTGGCAGTCCTGGTACAGTGTAACAGTGCTCTATTCAGAAAAGAAACTGTGCATTTTAACTATGGACAACTAATTTCATATCTAATAGCATTACTGTGTTTAAAAGTAACTTTCATTTTCGTCACTTTCCCTAGGAGGATCAATGACATTTTTCCAGAAGTGGGTGGTGACAAAATTGAAGGGGTGTGTGCAATGACGTCTAAATTTTGTCTCTCTATTTAAAAGACTCTTTGCCTGCAGAAAATTATAAAAAATATCTGTATTTTATCTAGTATCTACCAAAAATTCATTCCCAGGTGTCAGCTTTCTGATTCAGAGCAGTGTTTCCATTTGCCACTCCTCTTCTGAACATGTCGTACAGTAAGAAAAGCACTGTTGCTGACATGACCCTGCTAGGCTGACATACAAACAGAAACGAAAATTGTGATGCTCAGTCTCCTGCTCATTGCCAGAATGCCCTTATAATGACACTACTCAGACTGGGTGTTTACTATGGAAAGGAAACAAAGGGGTTTGTTCTATATGTCTTCCATGAGGATACTCTCACATTTTCTCTAACATAAAGTGACTTTCAAAAGTTGTTTAAAACAGGACAAAAATTAGGAAACTAGTTTTCTTCTATGCAGTGTGACAAATCAAAATTACACAAGAGGAAAATCTCCTTAACATTCTTAAACTAGTTCTTGTAGGCCAAACAATGCAAAAGCATGTATGTGCAGATAAAAAGTAATTATAGAAAGAGCAATTTATTAGATTATTCATCAGGTTATTATTCATCATTATTATACTATTTATCAGATGTTTGACTGCATAGGCCTTTAATTTCCAACACAGCATCTGCTGCAGTAAAAGTTGGTGTTAAAAAGCAATGATCTTTAGATAGGCAGAGCTTTAGGCTTCATGCAGTAGCTGAGTAACTAATGTAAAATCACGAAAAGACAAAGTCAGAATAGACATAAGAATAACCCAACATTTCTTTTCTTCTCCTACTTCTTTCCCATTTTAAATTAATTGCACTCCTCCATAAAGTCTAATAAAGATAACCTTATAATTACATTATAACTACACACTTTTATGTTTTACCACTGGAATTCACAATAATGGTTGGTCTGGATGTCAACAGTGTCGTCAATTCAAGTAGACCTTACCCAGCATTTCTTCATTATGAGCATTGCTGAATTGTCCATGACAGCAGGATATGGAATTTTGGCATGCATTTGGTCTGTGCAGTTCATGGAAAGACACTTGGGGCAAGCCTACTGCTACCTTTTCTTCCTCTACATTGCATCTTTAACACTGATCAGATTTTATTTGTTTGTTAAAAGAGAAAAAATATTCCAGGAAGGATGAATGTAAAGCCTAATTTCAGATTGTGAGTCTCTGAGTCTTGGTTTTTCTTTGCGGTGTTGTGTTTATCACAAAGGAATCCCAAGCCTCATCTCAGTTCAGTACAAAAGAGGAGACATTAATGACTTTCTGTGAAAGGCACATAGAAGCACAATCATGTGAGCATAGATTTTGCAGTATAAAATGCCAATCATCCATCTAAGAATGTATTGTTTTTATGGCATTAAACTATTTCTATTTTTAGAATACAACAAAAGAAGACAATGGTGAGGAATGTTGTAATGCCTGCAAAATTTTCACAACCTCATTAATTAAAATATGAAGATATAAATTAATGTAGGCAATCTCAAACTCATGAAAAATGGGTTTCATGCAATTGAAATAGGCAAACAGGATGCTTTAGTAATTATTTCCAAATGGAATCAAAAACTGAGTTGTAATATTTAAAAGAAAAGTATTTTTTTAAAATATTATTAGGAAAAATATCTTTGGTAAATACAAGGTTCATAAGGAAACTTTTATTTATTAATTTTTTATTATAAACTGAATGATCTCCCAGTCTCAAAGACCTTCTTTTTCTTCAAGTAAATTTAACTTACATTAAGTATCAATCAAAACTTTACTGTAATATAACATAATGAAGTCCCATGCTGTAAAAGTGAGACTCAGAACTTAAAGGTGCACATGGGCAGTTTATTTAACTATTAAATACGGAATTCTCAAGACAATTTAATCATATTATTCATGGAATATTCTTTCACTGTGTGGCACAAATGGAAGCAGGGGACTCACTCAGTGAACCAGGCAGTCCTCTTCTGCCACATTCACCTATAATCTTTTCTCATTTCCCTGAGCACTACCAAAGTTTCTTATTCACTCTCCTCCCCTCCC